>CAJVPL010001259.1:0-15325 GCA_910591945.1 Ambispora gerdemannii | reverse complement strand
GGGCTTATCCCAAGGAAGGTAGAGCGCCTTGGGGGGCGAGCCATGATTCCCAAATTGCGGGGTTCTAGGGAGGTCCCCCCCCCCCCCCCCCCCCCCCCCAGGTGAGATTTTTATTATATTTTAATTGGCTAATTATTTTTGATCACGTGGAAGTGAGATTTTTGAGACCCCTAATAATTACGTAATATATGTCACTCCCCTTATGCCAACACTAGTATTTTTATTGGCTATCAAAATTATTCAGCCAATTATTACTTAGCACGTGAAGTTTCTCACATGATCTGGATCTACGGGAAACGAATTACCGATCTACAAACTTGTCCCAGAAAAATTAATAACAGATGCGCGGTGTATAAAATTAAAGTTTCATTTTATCTGACAACTAAAATATGAGTGAAACAAAGCCTATTAAAGTGTGAGTACTCAAACATATTATTAAAAGTTGAGGCTTACAAGTTTTGTCTTGCTAAAACTTTCGTTTTAGCCTGGCAACAGGGTCAGCAAATGGCCAGATCAAACGACTATTTGAAACGGTCACGAAAATCAATGAAAAGTGGGGACCCTTCGACATGCATTTGTGTGCTGGAGATTTGTTTGGTGAACAGGAGGACTCTGAAGAAATTGAACTCTTGATTAAAGGTGACATTAAAGGTAGATATACATTTGTATAACATGCTTCCAAACATACATATACGTATTTGTAATTCTAAAATAAAATTTTCCTTCTGATAAGTACCACTTGATGCATATTTCATGTATGGAAAGAATGAAATTCCCTCAAAAATAAGTGAACGAATCAAGAATAATAGCGGCCAAGTTTGCGAAAATCTCTCATATCTTGGTAATTAATTATATGCAATATAACTTTCTTAGATCGTATAATCTATAACGATCTATACTTGATTAACAGAGGGCGAAAGAGGTGTTATTCTTACAACACATGGCGCGAGAATAGCCTACGTCAATGGAATACCAAAATCCTCACAATTCGATTCAATAAATGGAGGCGTAGATATTTTTCTTAGTTACGAATGGCCGAAATGCATAACGCGATTTTCCAATCAACATAACATTACAAAAGATTTTCAAAATTATGGGTCACGGCGTGTCGCGGATATCTCATTGTCGATCAAACCACGATATCATTTCGCTACTGCTGCATCAAAGTTTTTCCAACGAGAACCTTATAAGAATGATTATTCTTTGGCTCAAGATAATAATAATAATAATAATAATAATAATAATAATAATATAGTTGAAGATACTAAAATAATGGGTATTGATACTGATGATACACAGAAAACAACTTTTGCCACTTGGTTTGTAGGATTGGCTGATGGTTTGTTTGTTTTCTCTTTTAATACATATACCAGTGAGCTTTACTAGTGGCTATTTTATAATTAATCATAATTGTATGTTTTTATAAATTAATAATTTTCATCAGCAATAAATCAAAGTAAAGAAACAGAAAGCAAGGTAAAGTGTTGTTTCTACGTATTCGTGGAATATTCCTAATAACTCACTAACCCGAATTTTTATTACAAATATATTCATAGTGGTATTACGGGTTCAATCTTGTCCCTTTTTTGCATCTCGATCAGACCTCTAAAATTGAAATACCAATGAACATCACTGAATGTCCGCTTTCTGTCGCGCAGCCAAAAAAAGGCAAAAAGCGGGTAAATGACGTGAGTTTAGTTGGCTATTTTATTTCGTTATATACCTAATATTCATACTCAGTTTCATAATTGTTGCCTATTAGGATGATGACGAAAAAGTATATTCACATTATTCAAACGAATCTAATTCGGAAAAAAAATACAAAAAACAAAAGCGTGGAGAAAGAGGTATCATTTTTTTTTCTTGCTAAAATTTTGTACAGCATTTTTTTTTTCAATTTTCAATAATTTATACGTGATTTCTCTCTTATTTCATAAAGGTCCACCACCTGAAAAATATGTTTGCCATATATGTGACGAACCAGGCCACTGGATTGACGAATGTACAGTTAACAAATGCATCGAGTGTAAACAAAAAGGTCACTCAATACAAACGTGTCCAAATAAGAAGGACAGACCTCCGAAAGGTAATATTTATTTTCGCATACAACATAAATAATCACCTAATCAAACGATATAAATATTATAAATTATCATTATTATAGAACTAGGACCCTGTTGGTTTTGCTTGAGCAATCCGAAAGTCTCCAAACAGTGAGTATATACAACTTACGCTTATCAAATTTTTATGTGTGTGGGTTTTTGATTTTCGTTTGGCATCTACTAATTGATTCTTTATATAGTCTCGTTGTTTCGGTAGGAACCGAAGTATATGTGGCTGTAAGTTAAATACGAAATTTTCATTTTCATGATGTATGTCTATTTAAATTCTGACTCGTATTAAAACATATAAAATCAGGTAGCTAAAGGAGGCTTAATAGATACAACAAATAAATTAGTCTCCCCAATCATACCAGGAGGTGGTCACGTATTGATTGTAAGTTATAACTTCAGAAATAGAATAATGTTCTAATTCCTCAAAACTTTCGACTGAAACTTTTTCTTTCATCAATTATCAGATATCTCTTGCACATTATGAAACGTTTTCGTCAGCATCCGAAGAAGTCCGAGACAAGATATCTGAAGAAATCGAAAAATACAAAGAGAGCTTGCGAGAAATGTTCAATCATTATGGCGCCAATCTATTGACATTCCAAGTATCTGTGTGTGGAAAGCGTCACCATGCTCATATACAAGTTGTTCCGGTCCCGATAAAATATGATTCTGAATTCATCAGAGAAAAATTTGTTAAAGAAGCCAAAGCGGAAGGGTTCATTTTTGAGGAAGGGCCTCCTTTGGTTGCTGAAGATGATAGTGATAATGATGAAAGATCTAAAGAATGTAATTTCTCTGTGGAATTGCCAAACGGTGAAATTTTGACTCATCGTTTCAAATACGGCAAAGCATTCGACCAACAATTCGGAAGGTATGTATATAAAAAAATATATATATATAAAATCAACTAATTGAAGGATCTATTTATAAGTCAATTTTATATTATTATAAATTTGCAGGAAAGTATTGGCGAATTTATTTGAAACTCCTGAACGTGCAAGCTGGAAAGCGTGTTCCCTAAATCAAACTAAAGAGGAACAAGATCGCGATCAATTTCGCTCTGCTTTCAAAGATTTTGATTTTACATTGAAAGAATGAGAAGTCATCATACTTTATTGGTAAAACAGATTTCTGTTTATTATCCAATTAACTCATTCAACGAAAGTCTGAAAAACTAGATTTTTTGGATTAGCTCTATGTAGAGCTAGCAATAATACATAATACATGTGATGGGTAAAGTTGGAATGTATTTAAATTTTGTGTATTATTATTTTTTTGAATCCACTAATTCGTACATACATTATTCTATAGACAAAGTAATTAAATACAAGAAATTTAATAAATAACAAAGAATCTATAATTAACCCAATACTATTATTTTATTTACTCGCTAATTACAATAATCCACAACAAAAAACTAAAGAATGAAGATCATTCGTCGTCAAATACAACCGAAACTGCCACATTACCCACTTCCCATATCTCTGAATCTTCGTCAACCACCTGTTCAAAGTCAATTGCATGATTCGCACGCGAATGCTCTAATCTTTCCTTTTCTTGGGCAATAGCTTTTGTCAAATTATACCGCGCAAATTCGCTTATATTTTTATTGGTTTGAGCGTCGGTAGTCGATAGATATTTCTATTTTTGACGTGAATAAATAAATGGGACATTATAATACATATGCAGTGAAAATATAATATCACAGAATTTCAACATTTTTTTAATTTATTAATTTTTATGCAACACAGAAACGAAAATCGCATCATCTCATACTTGTAAAACAGCTTCCCCATCCAAGAGTTGTAAAGCATAAACCAATGCTTGTTCAGCAACTAACTTTACCGACAGGTTTCTATCTCGCGCAGATATGATTAAGGGCGGAACGATTATTGGAAGATACTTTTCCAATATCTTTGTGTAAGAGTAGAAACATTTTATGTTATGTTGAATTCTAATAGACGTATATATTTATATTGAACCATGTTATACTTACCGCCGAGTGGTTTCTAGCAAATGCACGGAAAACAGTCAATGCAAGCCTCTTTGTATCTGCAAGAGAAGTAGGCGGCTCTTTAATATCATTTACCAGCGCTTCGACCAGACGATCAATAATTTCTTCGTTCTGATATAGCGTGGTGAGAAGCATCTTGCCGGCAGCGAGTATTGCGGTATCTGATATCATGGGCTACACAGAAAAAGTGTTAAATATAAAATAATTAGCAGATTGTCGCGAAAAATTAGAATAAAGAACACATCACCTGGTTACTTTTAGTACTATTAATAATTATATCGACCAAATTATCTGTTAACCCTAAATCTTCGAATGTTGTCGGAGATTCTGCAAGAATAGCATTAATAGCTAACAGAGTGCCATACGAAGCATGAGCATCACGTAAAACATGGTTTCTATTATTTAAAACAAAAAAGTTAAATTCCAGTATCAGAATAAAATTTTGATGCATTAAAAGAACTTACTTGATTATATCTTCCGCCTCATCTGGTGTCAAGCTTTTGCATAATGTTCCTAATACACGAGAAGCTGCAACGATCACTCTCTCTGTAAAGCGATCAATACACAACAAATTAAGAATATGCTAATATAATGAATTTCAAATATATAGCAAAAAAGCTAATACCAGTATTTTCACTCAAGGAGTCCACAACAACGGTAACAATATTTTTTTTTGAATTTTCACTCATTAATTCCCCGGCTTTATTGACAACGCTTTCCAAAGCATCTAACATTGTCTCGCGAACATCTGGTTCACTTTTCGTGACACCAGTCACCAACTCGGATATAAGTGGATCCACTCGATTTTGTAAGGAAATGAGGATGCCTAAAGCAGAAGCAGCACGCGATCGTACTGATGCACTGGATGTGTCGGCAAGAGACTTTATAAAGGCACGTTGTAGTTGAGGTATGAACGGTTTTAGAGCTAAAGGAATTTTATTAAGAAGGCGGCTACAAGAATTGAGCGAATACAAGATTAGTTAATAATGAAGTCACGTTAATAAAGTAACTAATGTATTTGTGTTATATTCACCTTAAGGTTTGTAGTATTGCTGCTTTCACAGCAGAAGGATATCGATCACTAACAATACGAATCAATGGTCCGGCTACTTGGGACGCAAAAGATTGAAGTGCCTCAGGAGAGGTACGTTGAATTAGATCTCCCATCCCTAATGCAGATTGCTCACGAATTTCCGAAGTACCATATTGAAGTCCTTGAATAAATATCGGTAGAATAGGACTAATCCCCTTTGGTAAACAAAAGCCTGGAAGATTGACTCCTGGTACACCAACAGCCTTTACAGCACGGCGCACAGGTATGACTAATGGCTCTAGTTCATCTTTCTTTAAGGATTTCGTGACAGCGTTCAAAGCATTCCAAGCAGATTTCACCACTTCATGAACACGATCATCCAACAAAGAAACAAGTACACGTATCCATTCGGGAATATATCGAGAAACATCCATCTTATTTTCATTGAAGAACATTGTTAGAATCTCACACGTGCCAAATCTCTTTGAGGGATCTTCATTCTTGACCGTTTCAAAAAGCATCATCATTAGTGTTTGAAGACCTTCGGCGTTATCAATCGAGAGAATTAATGTTCGTTCAGTTTCTCTTAGCACCTCTTTTGTGGTCTCATCTTTTGCTAGATTGATCGAGGTCATAAGCGCGGTGAGTATGCTTGTTAGTCTTTTGTTCAGCGTAGGACCAGCTACAGCGATAAGAGTCGATAATGCACGTGCGTTGAATGCATCAATTGGAACAGCGGTGAGTGTGGGTATTAGAACTGGGAAAACGACATTAGCGCGAACAGCCATTAGTTCCTTAAAAGCTTCCAAAGCATAATCTGAATTTTTGCCTGATTGTAAAGAATTTAGTAATGTCGGGATGATTTCATCAATTGCTTTTTGTCCGACATGTTGATGTAGAATGTCAAATGCTAATTAAAAAATATTATATTAGCATATTAGTAAACATGCAAATATTTAAAATCGTATGATAATATTTGTATTTTGCTACCTTGTGCAGCAGCTTCACGCACTTCGCCCGACTCGTCAATCAACGCTTTTCTGACTGCCGGAACAAAGGAATCTGTATATTCAGTAACTTGTATTTTACTAGCGGTACTCATGATTTCACTAAGGCCCACACATACACCCTGACGCGTGTCTGGGTCTAAAGATTCGAGTCCTCCTTCTAGAATTGGTATTATTTCCGATAAGATACTCTCGCCAAGTTTTCGCACAAGTTCACCAAGTGTACGAGCAGCAACTTGTCGCCTCTCGGGGCTATGACTCGCAAGATTACGAATTATTGTTGTCATCATAACAGGAAGTATATCCTTTATAGTACGAGGGGTGTTTGATACGATTGCTTTCCAAACATGCATCGAAGCTTGACGAACAACTCCTGAAGCTAAAAAAATATACACAATTAATTAATCAATCAATCAGTCAATCAATCAAAAACATAAACTATAAACAAATAGAGTAATTAACGAACATACCATCTTGTCTGACAATATACAAGGAAGCTAAGACACGATCTCTTCTTTCTTTTCCAAAAACTTGAAGTAATGCCTTTCTATCAGCATCTGTACCGCCTGTTTCATCTTCACCGCCCTCAGGAGTGGCCTTTCCACTGATTCCAGTAATTCGGTATAACAAATCACCCATTAGTTGAATTGAACTATGACGTATTCGCCAATTATCGTCAAATAAGCCCCTCTCTAATTCAGGGAGTAATAAATCTACAGCTTTGGTGGCATAATTAGCAACAATCATTTGACCAGCACGTAGTGAAGCTTCACGGACGTATTCAGAATCATCTGCAAGGCCAGCCAATATTGGTGGGATAATCCGTCCAAGGTAAGGTTGGAATCGAAGACCAAAAGTGGCCGGAAGGTAAATAAGTAAAGAAATGAATCCCTCACGAACATATGACTTTGAGCTCTCGGTATTGGTTAATATTTCTGGTAACAAGCCTTCTAGACGTTCTAAGCCTAAGCCGGCTAATACTTCACTAAGACCTTGAGCAGCACCTTGTCGATCGACACCACTAGTATCAGATTTAAGAGTATTTGTTAATTCGGTGACCAGGACTGGGAATTTATCTTCGCCCAATTTTTCGACTAGTGTTCCTAAAGCCTTCGCAGCTGTAGCTCGCGCTTCTGGGACAGGATCAACTAAAACTTCTTTGAGCCCTGGTAACAATTTTGGTAAATATGGTACCAGATCTTTGACATCTGTTAATGAAGCCATGTTGCCCACAATTTGAGATGATTTTTTTTTAACGTCAGTACTTCTTTCTTTCAAGCCCCGTTCCAATATTGGCATGACCTTATTATAAGAAAGATATAATGTTAGCAACAAAAAGGTCGAGATAACAACTCCAAAGTATATATATTACCAATGCTAAGGAAGGTGCATCAATATAATGGACAAAAGCTGTTTTTAATAAAGCATTTAATGCTGCATTAGTATTCTTATCCGGGTCACTTAATGCATGCAATAATGTTGGTACAAGTTCTTGAACTTCAGGATTGCTAATAACTTCGCCAAAACGCAACAGAGATTCATTAGCAGCAGCTTGAACTTGCGTATGAGAATCCATGAGGACTTCTGTCAATCGAGGGACAATTGTAGGTAAAGAAATCGATAATTGCTTAGGCGCACAAAAAGCCATCGAACCCAATAATTCTACGGATCCTTTTTTTGTGCGCCATTGACGATCTTCTAAGCCAGAAAGTAGCGACGGAAGGATCAGTTTGACACAATGACCGCTTATTTTACTCATTATAACCCTGGCAGTATCTGATGTTGCTTCCCGCACATCCGGATGTGAATCTCCAAAGCAAGTCAAGAGTAATGGCAAAATTTGAATTATATAGGGCTCAAAAAGTCGACCTAAAGACTGTGATAAAGCTTCAAAAGCAAACAGAGCCCCTTGGCGGCACTTGTAACCTTTCTTGTTCCCAATGTTTTCTTTCAATGCAGTCATGATATTACAATCTTTCAATGCAGATATACCAGCACCTTTAATAACACCGGCCAATCCAAAAGCAGCTCCCTTTCTTTCCGCGTACTTTTCTGAATTAAATAATTGATTCAATAAACCGGAAATTAGATTCGGCGAGGAATCTTTCATTGTTTTTATTAGAGGCGGCAAGCAATCTGCAACAGCTGCTTGCACAGCCTCGGATGGTGTTTTAAGTGTTTCGAGAAGTTTATCAATTACTATAGGTATTCTAGTATTGTTCGCGTCTAAGTGACGTGCCAAAGCACCAAACCAAATAACCACAGATTCACGAATACGATCATGCGTTTCTGAAGGAGGAGCAGGTGAATCAAGATACCCCTCAAAAATTGACATTAGTACCGTTACATTCGCTGCACCATGTGCGTTAATAACCGCTAATCCAGCCTGTGGTTTGATGCGAAAGATTATATAATTGTTTAAATTAAGCCAAAGATGATATTATTTAAATAACTTGCCTGCAACATTTTTTGTCTAACCTCAGAATTAACATCACCCACTGCCTTTTCGACAATCAGAAATTCATAAAAAGATATTAATTCAGAAGAGGTCAAAGAAGGCGCAAGGGTACTTAAAGCAAGAGCCAATCCTGTGCGTGCTTCCCAAGGATCTTTGGCATTCAAAGATTCGGGAATAACCACGCCGAACTCATTATATTGTGGCTCCGTTGGTCGATCCTAACAATTAAATTACTCTATGGTTTAAGATTGAATATCATTATGAGATAAAATCATAATAAGTAATAATTCACCTTCTCTTTATAAAGGTCGTAGATTAAAGTTAAAGTATGAGAAATAGTAGCGGGAAAATATTTTACAGCACTGCCAATTGCTTTTGAGGTGGCTACTCGTACAAAGCTCTCGTTATGTATCAGCAGGGGTAGTAATTCAACAGCATAATTTGGTTCGACATCCATTCCATTATCTTCCCAAAGAGCGATCGCGAATTTAGCATTGTTTTCGTCTTCGTCAAAACAAGCGATCCATAACTCCCGAGAGAAATCGAGATCTGTTAAATCCAAAAATTCAAGTCCCTGTAAACATGCATTACGAACCAAAGATTGCGGATAAAGTAATCCAGCCAATAAAGTATCAATTTCACGTTTTTTTGCAGTATCGCTCATTGATTGACATAAGTCTACTAAAGCGGACTTAGCAAGTTTTGTCAGTTTAGGATATTCTTTTATTATGTGCATTAAGCATTCAATCATCTCACTACGTGGAATTAATGGTGAATTACCAATAACCGAGTGGAATGAAATAATATCTAAACTGAACGCAACTTGTTCCAATGATAAATCTGTGCCTTCTTCAGGATTATCTAAGTATAAGAATCCACCTTTATGAATGACTTGATAAATAAGATGGAAGCAATAAGAGAACGAAGCTGGCGGTAATGGATTACGCTCAGTCACAATTCGAAGACCATAAAGCACTCGAGTAACAAGATATCCTAATGGTTCTTCGAGCCAATGTTCTGGAATTTCACTAATCTCCATAGCTCGCAGAGTTGCTATTCCAATCGGCACTCGAATCGAGGAAATATTTTCCGTGGTGCAAAGACCAAGCTGTAAATAAGTTTCGGATGCCTTATCTCCCACCAAAACACCACCATTTGTTACAACAAAAGTCAACAATCGCATCAATTCGGCAACATAATTTTCTAATTTCTCGGCGTTTCCTTTTATCATGGCATTAATGATATCCAGTCCTCGAATATATCTGAAGTAAACCTCTTGTACTTGTTTTCGTATTTTTGATTCCTTTGCCATCTGTGCATTAACAGCAGCTTGTTCATCCTTGGATAGTCTCGGTGCATTTGTTGCGCCTTTTTTCTTGGCAATTTCTTCGCGAACTTCACGTTCCCATTTTTCAGTTTGATAACCCTTTCGATTGCGATTCTCCACCACGTTTTGCTTATTACGTTTCAATACTAACAAGAATTTTCATGAGATTAGAGGATATAAAATTTTGTGATAACAATATTGACTAACCGTCAACAAAGAGAGTCCCTTCTGGAGTTTTCCATATTTTAATTTCTCGTTCTCCGATATTTGTCATATGCAAAGAATTCAAATCACTATGACATTGAGCGAGGAACAAAGGAATGAATGTGTCAGGAGATACGAAGGAAAGTGTGGAAATCACTGACATGGCAGCCTGATAAAAATATTTTGACTGAACAAAATATAAAGAAAATCAGCTTGTAATCTATTCATAATGATCTCAAATAGTACATTATGTCATAATATTTACTTCATTCTCAGGATCGATTGTTTCCGTAATTATTGCTTTTAATCGGTTGTGATATGCTTTTACAAGTTTTCCAGGATCGAGACCCGCCCTTTGAACTAAACTGATCCAATTATATTTATCAGTAGGTGATACTATTATATAGATAGATGTTTATTGGATTAGTATCATATTTCAAGCTAACCGAAGGTGAATAGCAAAATCTAACCAATAAAATGATGATGAGCCAACAGCACAATTTCAATTAAAGAGATTTCGATAATATTAATCTCGGTACTCTTTGAAAACGTCGTGATCGCAGTGAGAATTCTAGACAAACGATAAGCAGTGTTCGGATTTTCATCTGGTTGGATGGCATTTGCGGCTAATACTGCAGTAGAATCTTTGGTATTTTTTTCAAGCTATATTAAAAAAGATAGAGCTTATAAATATACATAGATCTTTTGTAAATAATAGTAAAAACAAGTTAATACCATGCATACATACATTTAATAACCATCGGGTTAATCCCTCTCTCATTATATTATTTACACGTCTGGGTTTTATTTGATTACATCTAGTAAGGCTTTCAAAGCTGGCACGACGTGTTTGATATTCATTCGTTGAGGAAATCAAGTAAATGTATGCTGTTGCAAAAACATTTCTATTAAAAATTACATAATATCCGAAATTAAATCTTGAAGATTGAGTCGTCACAACTAAATGCTATAAATTATAAAAGCATCACTTACCGGGCTTCCTTCTTTTCAAACACTCCGTCATCTTCTCCTAAAAGGACACCTTCCAGAGATCGAACAAACCACAATCCTTCTTCGTGGCTAGATAATTTCGAGTACACCTTATCCCAAAGCCAAAACGATGGTTTGGGAGCAACCGTAAATATAGATTGCGGTAATTTCTTTGCACGGATCAAGCTATCTAAAAGAATATGTGAAATTAAGCATCAACTCAACTCGATTCAATTTTTTCAAAGTATAAATAAAGAGTCAAAAATAGTATTATTTTACCAATTTCTTCATTTTTCCACCTCCTTGCTTTGCCTTCCGCAATAGACACTGCAATATATCCTTCAAGAGGCCCTCCAGGAAAATTCGATGGATTAGCTTGAATATTATCCAGTGTCGTCAACAGAGGCGAAAGTGATTTTTTGGTGATATCCAGAAACGCACTAGATGGTTCATTGACGGTGCTATTATCTTCCCATATAACACTTCCAATCTCGACAGCCCAAGCTTTTCTTACTGTAACTTTGTTACTCGCCAAACCCTTGATGGTCGCCTGTGTAATCTTGTTTATAGTGTCATTGTCGGTTCCGATTCGAAGCAATAAGCTAACATGTATTTTTAATGTGACAATAGCTCGTGAGAGAGATTGTTCATTCATTTCTTTAGCTATGATTGGCAAAAGTCCCTCGATCACAGTTTTTGCAATAATTGGAGATTGATGAACGCGAACCAGTGTCTGGATTAGAAACCCACGATGTTCTGGGTTTGAAACTTTTCCTATTTATCATTAATTTAATAAAATATCATTATCATTTTCAGTAACGTAATCATCGTTAAATAATCACACCCACTCACCTCCGCTTAACGTTTTGATGATTTCTTTGACTATGTCGACGACAACATCAGGGTTTTGACTTTTCTCTAGCAAAATATTCAGTACATCAAGAGCACCAGTCTGAACTGATTTATTTGTTGATCCCACATAACCCAGTAATGGTTCCAGAAAATGGTTTTTGAAAATAGTTGATGTATCGAATAACAGCGCTTTGAAATTATAATTTAATACTGTAGTGATATGAAAGGAAACAGACAAGAAACATATCATTCGTTAAGTAAATTACGGAATCAAAATAGAAAGATTGTGAGCAATAATTAAATATAAATTATTAACCATCCAAGACAATTTCTGGTGCTCTCAAAAGCATTTTCTCGAAAACAGGAAGAAACTTCGTTATAAAATGTTGTTCGGTGATGATCGTTCTAATAAAATCATGAAAGGCATCCTATAATATATATATAACATAAATATCCAACAAATGATTTGGTGACGAGAATTTGTCGCAAAAAAAAATAATAATCAAAAGCTTAATTACCGCAGTCTTTTCAGGTACAGGAGTCTTAGATGATACTATTTGAGTCAAGTAAAACTGTATAACATCGTCCTTTTAATCCGAATAAAAAATGCAAATTGTCCATGTGAGTATTTAATTTGTTGTCATGATTATTGATTTACCCTGAACACTATCAATTGATATTTTCTCAAGAGAGATGCCAAATGAAAGATCTGCAAATCTCATAATCAATCTCTAGTATTCCAGCAAATTGTCTATATGATGACCTATTATTCGATCGGTTCCTAAATAGACAAGCAAACCTTTGCGTTCAAGATAAAAGCTTTGCCGTTTTCTTTTTTAAGCCGCAACGCACTATCAATAACAGTCCCCAAAAGAACGGTATTACGAAGCGGAGGATTGTTCGTCTTTGAAGTTTGTGTCAAGTGTGATATTATTGATGGAATTTTTGTGGAATTCTACGTATATTTTTTGTTAAATTATTTTTTGGTTTTATTAATATAAAATAACGATAATAATCATTCTTTTAATAAATAATATGCACACCTTTCTGACACATCGCCTGATATCTACTAAAGCGCTATGCGCTATACTTTTTCGAATTCCTTTTTCGTTGACAAGTGAATCGAGCAAAACAGCTTGCGAGTCTATCAAGCTCGTCCAGTGTTCAAATAATGTTGACGATTCAGGCGTGTTGTCCGCAGACATAAAGTTAATCAGAGAGTTGACCCACGTAAGAAGGACAAATCGATTAGCTGAAGAAGTCGAGTATTTGCTAAATCAAAATACGTTTCGTGTTTACAGTACACGAGATTTACATTAGAAAAATTCGATCTAATTAATTGTAATTCTAATAATGTCATTTAACGTACCCATCTGGACTCTTTTTATCCAGCAGCTCGGTTTCTTTGACCAGCGACGGAACAAAATATTTTAGGAATAAGCTTGAATTCCAATTGTACAATTCTTTTAATACATTTATTATGGTGAGCCTAGATTTTCGGTCACTATATCGTGGATATGTTAATAGCACAAGGTGAAGCAAGCCTCCAATTGTATTTGGAGAAAGGCCTAGCAATAAATTCATAAATCTGAATTAATAATATAACCAATTGAATTAAATTAATTAATAGATCCGATTATTTATATCAATTCACCTCCAGCTTTTATACGCGGCAACAATGCATGGTTGAGAAACTCAATACGTTTATTGGTGTTCGAGCTAGTAATGTTGTATGAAGCTCGATTTTTTATGAAATCAGCCCAGGTAAGATCGGATAAATTGATGTCAACTTCTTTTGGTGTTTCCATAATGAGCTCAATACACGAACGAAAAAAATAATTTTTTAAAGACACGTACACGTGAGAATCTATAAATATTGGTCAACCAATTGCATCGTGTGAACTTTTCCATAAAAGGAAATTAGGTATACATAAATTGAACTTCAACTGTTTATTTTATCGAAAATGTCTCTACCTAGAACCTCTTCTTCCAAAATAAAATCCTTGAACACAACCTCACCGACAAACGAACAGTCGCAAGAATATAAAAGCTATAGACCTCTTCCTTCATCCTCCATTCCGGTACCAATTGCTTTCGAGGAACCACCCGAGTATGTAAAACTAATAAGCTCAGATGGTTTCGAGTTTATTATTGCCCGGCAGGCAGCATTGTGCAGTGGAACTATAAAAAATATGTTATCAAGTCCCGGTAAGCTTTTGCTCTTTAAAAAAGTCAACAAGTAGTTTTTCATGTTCTTACGCCCTTAATTGGAAATAACAAGTAGTATGGGGCAAGTGGCATTTCCATTGCTATTGGTTTTGATATATGAAGTTTTTCGACTTTCTACTTTAATTTTTTTAGGCCAATTTCAGGAATCCGAAAAAAATGAAATTAATTTTCGAGACATAAAGTAAGAAGAATATCCTCACTAACCAAAAACTTGTAATTGTTTGATTTCGAAAAAAAGAACTAATAAACCATAAAAAAATAATTCAGAGCCGTTATACTAGAAAAAGTATGTCAGTACTTGTACTACAAAGTAAAATACACAGATTCCACGAACGATATTCCAAATTTTGATATTGACCCACAGATGGGATTGGAGTTGTTAATGGCGGCAGACTTTCTGGATTGTTAATTTTTGGGGAGAAAGTGGAGGAGGAAGGAAGAAAAATTATATAAGAACAGAAATTATTTATTGTTGACGGAGAAAAAAGAAAATTTATTTATCGCTTTTTTTGTTTTACTTTCTTATGTCAATAAAACAAAACATGGTTCAAATAAATGAGACACGAAAATGGCATTTTTTTGTGCAACACAGTTCAATTAATGTATTTAAGCATGCAAAAAATCTGCCAGGTTTTGTAATATTAACGAAGGCTGGATTAGGGTTAGAATTAGGGCTGAGACATAAGTTATATGTATATAAAATCGTCTCACCAACGTTTTTAATTAGTACTCCAAGCTAAGATTTAGGTACTTGTTCCTCGTAGTTTTAGCAGTTCTCGCATTTTTCTTTTTCTGAAAAAATTTTATACCAAAGAATAATTTTGCCTGAAATTATAAAAGATCAACAAATTTATCATTAATTTTTGGTCGAAAATCAAAAAATTTCTTAAATTATGCTTAATTTTGGTCAGCATTATAAAAGATCAACAGAATTATAAGCATTTATTAATAAAATCTAACAAATAAGTTAAAGCTTGATTTAATTCATATTTATAATTTAGTTTGTTAAAATATTGTTACCGTTTTCGTTGGTTTTATAATTCTTCAATATAGATCACGTGTTCTTCACATGTTTCAATCAGGTGGGAGAGTTTATA
>CAJVPL010001258.1:0-15326 GCA_910591945.1 Ambispora gerdemannii | reverse complement strand
ATACGGATAAAGATTTAGTCACCGAAGATGAAAACAAGGAAATTTCAAATGATTATAAAATTATTGACGAATTAGTAA
The DNA here is from genome assembly GCA_910591945.1 of Ambispora gerdemannii. Classification (NCBI taxonomy): domain Eukaryota; kingdom Fungi; phylum Glomeromycota; class Glomeromycetes; order Archaeosporales; family Ambisporaceae; genus Ambispora; species Ambispora gerdemannii. The sequence continues at coordinate 15,248 of CAJVPL010001258.1, read as the reverse complement.
CTCTATTAAATAATTTACTCAGAAAGGGGGAAAAGTTAAATAAAATAGGCGCTGAATTACAATCGTATTACGAGTTAAACAATCCGCATTCTTTTGAAATTCAGAATTATTTGAAAAATAATGCTCAATATAAACTACTTTTAGGGTTTCTTTATCAAACTGGATTCATCGTTGAAAAGAATGTTGCATTAGCTTTGAACATTTATGTAGAGTTAAGTGACGATAACAATAACAATTTTTCAGCTCAATACTTTCTAGGATATGCCTATCAAAATGGAATCGGAACACAAAAAAATGACAAAAAAGCATTCGAGTGGTATTTGAAATCTGTAGAGGGTGGAAACACAAGAGGACAATGTAATCTTGGTTTCTGTTATGAAAAAGGAATTGGAACACAGAAAGACGAGAAAAAAGCATTCGAGTGGTATTTGAAATCAGCAGAGGGTGGAAATGCTAGAGGACAAAATAATATTGGTTTCTGTTATAAACAAGGAATTGGAACACAAAAAGACGAGAAAAACGCATTCGAGTGGTATTTGAAATCAGCAGAGGGTGGAGACGCAGATGGACAATGTAATCTTGGTTTCTGTTATGAAAAAGGAATTGGAACACAAAAAGACAAGAAAAAAGCACTTGATTGGTATTTGAAATCAGCAAAAGGTGGAAACGTATATGGACAATGTAATCTTGGTTCATGTTGTGAAAAAGGAATTGGAACACAAAAAGACGAGAAAAAAGCATTCGAGTGGTATTTGAAATCAGCGGAGGGTGGAAATGCTATAGGACAATGTAATCTTGGCTATTGTTATCTAAAAGGAATTGGAACACAAAAGAATGACAAAAAAGCATTCGAGTGGTATTTGAAATCAGCAGAGGGTGGAAATGCTAGAGGACAATGTAAGCTTGGCGTATGTTATGAAGAAGGGATCGGTGTTTCTAAAGATATTATTAAAGCTAAAGAATGGTATAAGAGTGCAGTTGAAAATGGCAGTAGTTACGCAAAAAAAAGAATAAATACAATCCTAAATATAAATTAATCCTTACCGCTCATTTCAGAAGTTAGTTTAAAGTTAAATTCATTATGAATCTTATCTAAGCATCTTACCCACGAGGCTCGGCTACTGTTAAATTATTCAGGAGGCAAATTCTAAGAAGATGAGCATTAAAATATGTTTCTCGGATAATAAAATTATTCAGAAAACGATGCTACTTTGGGGTTTTTATATCAACTGGCTTTATGTAGAGATAAAATGATAACGACTCTTTTTATTTCTATCACTATCGCTATTACGAGAAAATCAATTAAGAAAGTATATTTTTACGTTTCGGAATTAACATCATATGTTAACCTGTATTTGACTAACGATAATAATATAAGCTGCTGCAACCACGTGAACTTCGACGTCAAATTCTTCAATCTGATCACAATATCTCATTTTGATCCTTTCAGTACTACACACCTTAAAGAATGCTGTTATTCTAATATTGATCCAGAATTATAAGTAATGCAAATATAATGTATTGATATAGTTTACAAAAAGTTCATTAAAAGTATAAGATGAGCATAATTAATATGAAAAATGCAAAGACATCCTATAACTTTAAATTTGGCAATCTCTTCACTTTTATTTTTATCAGATTACTTTTATATCCAGCTTGTATTTGGCTTTGAGCACTTTCTTTTTCATTTAGTAGTAATTGTTTATGCAGATATTTGTGAGAAATAGGTAACAATTGTTAATATGAACATTTGTAAAAAATGAATACTGAAAAAATTGATAATATATATTTATTTTCAATATCACTTTCTTTAAAATTTCCAAACTTGTTGAAACTTGAAGTGATTGATTGATAATAACTAGATCAAGCATAGAGAGGAAAAATAATGTTTGATTTATAGTATTAGAGTTAAGGATATTATGGTTCATAATATTTTCATTTTGATAGTCCATGTATTTTATTTTATAGTGATTTGTTACCATTATATATAGCAGTACTGATATATACAGTCAGATCGCCCCTAAGTGCAATTATTATAATTTGGCCCCAACTTATAAGATATATCGATATATGTATTTTTACCTCCATAAATGCAATATCTCTCTAGTGAAAGTTTTTGTATGGTCCCGACGAGTTGCATTTAGGGAGGTCTGACTGTATATATATATATATATATAATAATCCCCTGTCGTTCTGTCACTCATGACAACCTTCATCATAATTTTTCACGCATGATTAACAATACGTAATTATGAAACTTTTTAGATTATCTGTATTTATATTTCTGGATGCTTGCTGGAATTCTAAAATCACTTCTTTAGTTGACGAAACAAATCGGGAGTCAGATTTTGGCATTTTTTTTGATTCTATTACTTTTAGAAATTAGCAAAAGAAAGAGAAAGTTTATGATAGAAGAAATAAGATTACCCCATGAAATAAATACATGTAATACTAATATATTTGTAGTGTGCAAAAAAACTGGTTCCGGTATTCTGATATAAAAAATATTATTATACATGTATGAATTTTAATTATCATTGTATTCAATTTTCTATGAGTTAGTTACGTATTTATAGTGACCAATTAAATTGCTAGATTTTGAAGTTCAGTGATTTGATTGGAGCCGCAAGTTTAAATTCTTATTTAAAAATATTTATATTTAAAAATAGTTAATTGCATAAGAAACTTTAACTAGTTAACTGAAATAAACCAATTAAGCATTATCAATTAGAAATGATAGTCAAAGCAATTGATTATATTAATTCAAAATAATAATAATTCGAATTTTTTATTTATCACATATATATTATAGTAACAAAAGCGACTAATAATTTTCTATTTAAATATAAATTAATTAATTCAAAATAATAATAAATTCGAATTTTTAGTAAATTTTTTTGGATTGTAAAGTTGACTACACACAATCTTTTATAATTAAATTTTATGAAATTTTTATATCAAAATAAAATAATTTATATTTTAACATGCATTTTAAAAAAAATTTTATTAGTCATAAATCTCATATTTTAAGAAAATTTGAGCGATATTCAACCAAAGTAAATATATTTATGCAACCGAATTTTAACTTTCTATTATTATGCTCCAATTATTGAAATGAATGAAAATTAACGGAACTCGTAAATCTTACACAGAAAAAAGTTAAATTGGCACAATTTGCTAATTCGAAAAATAGAGGCTCACAAAATAAATTGATTAAAAAACATTGATTTTAGCATAAACTTCATAACTTTAGTATTTAACGTTAAGATTTAATTTATTTTATTTTTTGAAATCATGCCAATTATTGTTTATATTTTACTAATCTTTCTCGAGATTTACTGTCTAAATCAATGCTAAATCTACTTTGAAGATTCATCGAAATTTCCGAGACACTTGAAAGAATTACTGGATATATACTGTATTACTTGACAAAGTAAAGCAGGTGATGATTTATCATCCTAAAGATATGTAAAACCCATCAATGCTTTATTGGATCAATTAGTTTTTCCTATGAATTGCCGGTCTAGAATAATAATTTTGAATATAAAATAAACACAATTCACATAAGGCAGGTTAAACTGTTAAGAAATAACTAAAAACGGTTGTTTAACCCGTTAAGCTAATTTTCTTTTTTAAAAATTATTTTAACAAATATTAAATCATACATCACAATTACTATCATTATCACTGTCATTATCACTATCATTCTCATCTTTATATTGATACGCTTCGGGAAGTTCGTAATAGCACACTAAAAAAGAAAATTTATTAAGAATATGGATAATAAAAAGGAAATGAACAAAATTTCACACTTACCAAGAATTTTAAATTCTTTCCCGAGTTTCCAATGACATATGATTGTATTAATAAATGTCAGAATTGCAATTATTATGTCCAAACAAACTATTTTAATTCAAGTAAAAATAAGTCAGATAATTGATTTATTTCAGATAAATAATTAAATTTTACCTAAAACATCTCCAGGTAGATGTTGTGGATTGACCGACCAAACGGGCTTTACTTCATTCCATTGGAATATAAAATATATATAACCTAGTAAAGAAGAATATAAAATATAGAATAGATATATTTTTCGTTTTGGCGTTTCAAGTATCTAAATAGTTTAAATTGATTAACGATTATATATATATGACTTTCGAACAAAGTAACAAAATACTTACACTAATTCTCATAATTACAAGGGTGAAAAAAAGCATTATTGTTGGAACTAGGGCATATGTTAATATTGTAACCGGATTGGTCGATTCTTTATTATAGTAGCTGTTTACGATGTTAATATAAAACATTGACAGTCCCAAAAATACGAGGTTTGCATGAGATAAAACGCCTTGTCTCTCATATATGTTATATAAAGCTGATATTTGAAAAGAATTTTGTAAATGTAATGAAAGCAACAAAAGTAATAACCATTCCATAAAACAGCAAGCCGACTTAAATAAACAAGTTTGAGTCTTAAACTATTAAACTAAAAATCAGAAAAACAGGTTGGTTATACCTACAATTCATTTTTTCGATGTTGATTTCTTCTAGCGAATTTTTGAAATACCACTTTCTACATAGAAGAGATCTCGATAATTAGATTACGTAGCATGTATTTAACATTAGGAATCAAAAATTATTGAAACTTACTCTTTAATCCACCAGAAATAAAAAATAAAATAAAATGACAAATTTGATGACATGAGAAGTACGAGCCAGAGTGTATCGTAAAATTTATTTTCACGAATATCCGAAAATTCTTCATCTTTTTAATTTAAACAATTGAATTAATTTTCCGATTTTAAATTAATCCCAAGAAAAAATTGTTTGTAACCTACTGTATTGTTTAAAATTACAGTTTAATACTTCATGCTCGTTTGAAATTAATTGAAGATTAGAAATGCAAGCAGCACGATAATAAATTAATTGGCCACAATAAAAACAAGGAAAAACTTGTAATGCTAAAAAGACGCATGCGTGTCTCAAATTTTCTAAACAGTACTTATAAAGATTATTTTGCAAGATATCAGAATAAATGTTTCTTAACGTTAATAACAAACCAAATGTAATCTATTAGTTGAACTTACAGTTATTAGTCCGGAAATAAACACAAATACTGAAAATAACACGAAGAGTAATTTGTTATATTGTAAGATTAATCCAGAGGTGGAAACTATTATTATATTGAGTAAAAATAATACCAAGAAAAAGTGATGACTAAGGTCGAGACTAGAGAACCAAAATATTATTTCACTTAGAAACGGAGTTTTCCAATTTTTATAAAACATATTTACATGTATACGTATGTACGTACGTAGATACGTAAAAAATACTGTAAATGAAAATCGTGGTTCTTTTGTCCGTACAATTACGTAACGATAAGGTATGATCAGTCGTACGTGGAAAGTTTATACATGTACATGTACATATATAAAGAATCTCATTTTCACGTTTAAAGTTGTACATGCGCAATGTTTCTTTTTGATGCAATTTTTAACAAAAGAACTACTGAACCACTTTGGTTCAAAACGACCAAAGCTTTAATTGCTTTGTTAGCAACTCTTTCGATGATATTTTATTTCACCCAAATAAGCCGAAATTTGCATAATTACAATTTATACTTTGATCCAATAGAATTCGATAAAAGGAAACTTGTTTTGAGTAAGTCGTTTGATGAAAGCTCTTGTCTTTTGAAACTCTCGTTGATCACATACATTCACATGTATGTTTGCTACAAAATTGAATAGACCTTGACATCTGTCTGGTGAAAATGAATTTCTCTAGGATTTACGATATTGACACTTTCATACGTTTTAGTGGTGACTATCCTTTAGAGAAAGTGACATCTTTTTGTGAGAACGTACTCACCGATTTCAATAATCCATTCAACACAACTTGGATCACAGTTTCAGACGACAAACTGACACAATCTAAAGACAACGAACTGATAAAGTATATGATTGAAATAATATTCAAAAAAGTCAATTTGACGAGTGATTACGGATATAATAATAGTATTTCTTTTAAAGAGCATAGTTCAATATATGTCAGTTTCGGTTCGATAACTCAATATATATTAGATTTAGGTTTAGAACTTTATACCGTTCCTTTTTTCGACTCATTTGATACCAGTAAAGAAATATCGTCAGTCCCTAATGCAGTTGTAAACTATCGACAAAGTCTATCTTCTAAACTCGACAATACTAACGCTAATAATACGTTGATTGGTTTAAATCTACTAAATGCAAATCAACCGATGCTTATGACCATATTGGAATCAAACGGATTTTTACAAAAAAGTGAGAATTATAAAATTATATCGAGGTTTAATACATAAGTATATTTGAGTTGATTTTGATTTGATCTTTTTCCCAAGCTTCATCAATTGTTTCAAAGATAGGGGGTTTCTATACTGTCGTTGTGGGAATATTCGTATTTTTTTTTGGCGATCAAAGAATATCACCATGGTGCGTATTAAGTTGATTTCATCTGCCTTTTTATGAAGAAATAAATATTTTTCTTTTAATTATAATTTTTTAATTCCTAAGGGGGTTGGCGCAAATTTTCCTATTCAGCTGTACGCCTTGTCGACGATCTCTCAAAGAAAAACTAGCATGGAAATATGTATCATCAGCGGGAATTCCTTTTAGCGAAAAAGTCAAAGATAAACCAGAAAATTCTTCACTTGAAGCGCGCGTACAAATTCTCGAGACCCTATTAAAAGAATATTACCTGAACACCGAATTACTTGACAAAGTAAGACAAGTAATAATTCGTCATCCTAAATACAAAAAGGAATATGAAGAACTCACGAGAGCTTGGTTGGTGCAAGAAGATGACGATAACATTCACGAGGATGAATCTTCAGATCAAGCTCCGTCTTTCAAGATTCATGGAGAGGCTACCTATCGTAAAGTCATTACATGAACATTCTTATTTTTCATTAATTAAATCAATTCGATCCATCTGTTTTATAAACTAAATTTAATGTTTTTAGGTGGGTGTTCTAATTGAGTCGTCGGAGGAATTCCGTTGATGTAAAGTATATTAATGTTGACACGACGTAATATGAATAAATACTTATTGAATTATTAAATTTATAAAGGACTTTTTGGCAAAAATCCTAAATTCGATTAACTTTGCCAAAGACCTAAATACGGAATAAATTGTGGCATTCGCGTCAAAGTTTAATAGTAATGTGTCGAATGTACAGGCTAAATTACTTTTGACCAGAATTAATCAAATTAGCTTGATCTATTTTTTGTGCAAATTTGCCCACAATTTTTAGTCCAAAAAAATACGCGCTAAAAAAATTGGAATATAAAAAATTTTTCGATATTAATTAAATCTCAAAAGTTCCGAAATATAAAAAACTCGCATAATTTAAAAGAAAATTTTTAATTTCGTAGTTTCTTTTTGGAAATTCTCTTTTTGACTTTATTTTTTGATATCAATATTGTAACAATAATAAACAATGAAATCGTTTTACCGTTTCTCGTATTCGCTCTTTCTCTTGGTCAAAGATACTCTAAAATGTTGACACAAGTACCAGGAAATAAAAAAACTGAAATGAAGAAAAAAACATTTACCTTATCAAATCAGAAGACAATGATAGTGAAAGTACAAACAAAGAATAATAATAGTGATATAGTGCATAGCATCTAAAGTCATCGAACGTTTGTACGTATTTTATAAAACGGATAATTGTCTTTACTATGAAGTAAATACAAAATTTAATCCGTGAACTGATAAAATAGGCCCTTTTCTGAGCATATGTTTCGGATTAACTTTTATATTTACTAGTTTATCCATTTACGTATAAATTCAAACGTTCGATAACTTTAGATACCCTTATAGATCTCTTTCAATTAATTCGAGTTATTGGCTTAATGATTCAATCGATTACTTATTACGTACATGTATAAATTACTCGTTCATATATTTCGTACACTTACCAAATCTTTCGTTTTGTTAGAATCCTTAAATGATTCGATCGCTTTCTTATTATAAATTACTCGAACCTTGTTTGTGGCTTATGAACGTTCATATTTCGTTTACAATGTTTTAGCTTACTTCTTATTATAAATCCACAAATAATTTCGCGTACACATATATTGCCCTTTATCATTTTTATCAAAATATTTTAATTTACTGAAAATTCCTTCCTAGAATAACTCGCTGTGTATATATGTTCTTAGTTATTTAAAAAAGAATATTTGGAGGTAAATCTATAGATGCTACGTATCATAATTATTGAATTTAGGCATTTATAAATCGCCGAAAATAAAATATTTAGACTCAAAACTTGTATTTTATATTTATTATTTACTCATACAGTCGAGTCTATAATTAAATTCTCGTTACAGTGAATTTGGGTTCAAACCATCTATAATAAAATCCTCGCGCTATAATGAATTTGCTAGTAAACTCTCGATATAGTCAATTTTTGAAAATTTTTCTCTAATTGAACGGACACAATAGAGATCTTTCCTACATACGTATATTTATCGTTATGCAACTATAAACATAGTACATGATACGTATACGTATTGCTTTAATTTAGGTAGAACTTGAAAGGTACTTTCCAAAGAATCGGTAATGGACAATGTTAATAGAAAATCCTCCATCTATCTTGAAAATTACCGTAGGAATATTAAACTAATTCCCATTTTCCTAAATTCGAAATGCTAATAGTTAATATTTCTTAATACTTACATACAGAACACTTTATAGCTGAAATTCTTTGATAACAAAACAGGGTAAAACTACTGAAGGCTTGAAATATGCTTTTTCATAGTGTTTTATATGATTGACTGTTTTTAATAATAAAAGTTGTAAAGCCATCACTATTACATACCTTTGTATCCTTTGTTTTGCAAAAAATACTTTAGTTGTTGTGTAACATTCAGAGTCCTATGAAGACAAAAATGTACGAACAAATTTATGCCAGTGTGAATAGGCGAGAGGCATTTTTAGCTTAAATTACAAGTCAAAGAAAAATAAATGCAGGTTGATGTGTTGACGAAATTTTGAATAATTATTGGTCCCACTATAAAAAGAGAGTTAGTACTGTTCAAATGTTCTCTTCATATTTTGGAATGCGATATATATGACTTTGTTTTTCAAACAGAGAAAAACTTATCGAACTGAGAAAATTTTACGAGCTTGGATGATATACTTTTTTGATTTTTACTTTATATTTATTTATTTCATTAATTTGTTATTCTATTCACGAATTTCGTAATTTCGAGATTTAATTATGTGCCATAATTTTGACTTTCGATTTAATAGTATACCATTAAAAATATCATATTTTTATTTTACGCGTCCCAAAGTATGCCAAAACGCAACAATAAATAATATAAAAGTTGATTTCCTTGATTTATTTGATTATTCGGCTATTCAAAATATCGTAAATAAACAGCATATTGTCCAAAAGAATGTTGTCGTCTATTGGCTTAAATATATATTACAAGTACGTACGTATATCGCAAATGTATCTGTCGTTGAATTGTTTATAAAGTTTCAAATGTTACAAAAGTCATTTGAACTGCTACTTTATAATGTACTTTTAGATACGTATATTTTTTCAAATTTTCTTATGACCATAAATTCGATGTTGATTAAGACAAGTAGTAGTTTTTTCCGCCTCAATAGAGAAGATTTCTACAAGAGCATCAAAATGTTCGGGCATTATATTCATATCGGCCGATAAAATGATCCTGCAAGAGTTGATACCGACAGTACAAAACCTTAGAGTCTTTATATGCAAGCAAGCAGAAAAGAGTATTTATTTTAATGAAGCTTATAATTGTATGTTTGCGAATAAATTCAATAATTTTTTATATTACCTCTTGCCCAGCTTTACCACCTTTTTTCCCTAAAACTATAACTTTTTTTTTATTTTTAATTTCCGAAAACGCGTTTGTGTTTTCAAGAAGGCGTGGAATCTCTTCCCCAATTTTACAGTTCATTCCCTTCGACGTAAGGAAATTTTGGACTCAAAATTAAATGAAATTTATTATTTTAATTAAAGATACAAAAAGGCACACACAAAAAATAACTTTGCTTACATGCTTTTGAAATTCTATTTGTAGCATTACCATCAGATATAAAATAGCCATCAGATTCTAATAACTCGACCCATCCATCTGGTCGAGTTAACCTTGTCATTTCTGGGATGACTCTTTCTTCCCATTGCACTTCCGTAAAAGCAGCAATCATAATTTTTTGGTGAACGAAATCGAAAGACGAATCTTCATAAGGTAATCCATCCAACACATTATACTCGACAAACTCCACATTTGAAGGAAGACCTTCTGTTGGAAAAATTTGAGATAAGTCTATTCCCACAAACATTGAATTGGGATATTGTTTTGCCATATCCTATATTTACAAATTAATATATTGATTAAGTTTAACCATTTCTAAGAAAGAAAATAAAATTTGTTTACCAAGATCCAAGTTCCAGTTCCACATCTATTGATTTATTATATATTAAATACCATGACAAGTATTAGTAGCATATTTGAATTTAGCTTTTATAGTAAAATATAACCCAATTGCATACCCCAAATCAATAACACGAGCGCCTTGTCTCAATTTCTCTTCAACAGGCGAATGAAACAATCCTTCCCAAAAACCTTTCATTGCTAAAATTTGTATATTCCTATTATAAATAAAAAATTTCTATAAAAAGCTCGATATTAAAACAAATCTTTTTTTACCATCATGATATCTAATTAAACGATCAGCTTCTTCATCATCATTCGGAATAAAATACTCTGAATTCGAAATATTATGAAATCGTCTACCATCGATAATGCGGAACTTCATTTTTCCATCTTCCTCTGCAATAAAGCGTCTAGAGCAGCAACATCCCATTTTTTAATTATTCATTGCAAACATCACAACCCCTTTTATAAAATGTAAATTTTCTAAAAGCATCACTTAGAATGAATACCGAATACGATGCACTTACTCTTGAATCTGATTGGCTAATTGCCTAATTAACCAATCAGGTACAGTGCGACGACAATTTTTATGCAGAAATCATGGAATGTTGTACATGTACTTAAAATGGAACACAGAAAATGCAGAATTTTGCAGAATGCAGTAGTTTTTTGAAATTGTACGAGCTTGAACGTATACAGCACGTACACATTTTGTGCATGTAAAAAATGTGCAATTTGACAGTAGCAGTTTTATGAGTCAAACACAATTAAAAAGTGGGTCAACATTAACATTTAGAAAATAAACCTGATAAGATAGTGTCGAAAATTTTAACCTTAATATTACAAGTTGTAATTACATGTACGTAATTGGAACAAGGATTACTATAATCTTATAAGAATATTTGTGTATGTAATGTTTAATTATTATAAACTATATTTTATATAACGACACGTGATTATCGCACTAAGAAAATAAAAAACAATAACGATAACATCAAAAATATGCAATTCTTTTTAAGTCATTGGGTGTCTTCACACAGAGGTTTGGATTAACCTTGGTTTGACGCAATCCAAACCTCTAAACCAAACCAATACGTACATGTATCTGCATCATGCATTTTAGATTCTGTTTTCTTCATTGTACATGTACAATCTAAATAAAAAAAATGGATAATGTAGCAATAAATGATAACGTATCAAATAATAATATAACGAATCATGAATTCACAGCAATACTTGCACTTATTCAATTATGAGAGAATCTTCGTCGTCTTCAAGATCTACTTCCTTGTCAGAAGAATCTGAAATTATACTCTTGATATTATTACAATGTAATTAAAGTTTTATAAACAGAGCAAGAAAAAAGCATATTAAAATTAACATCAAAAGACTAGACAGAGAAGTACAGAGTGAATTTTTATAAGTTTGAAATGGTCAGATTTGGAATTTAAAAAACATTTGAGTAGTTATTTAATTCACTCTTTCCTTTTATAAATGATTTGGAGACAGAAACATCTTTACGTGATTACCTTTAAAACAAAAATTTGCTGCAACAATTTGGTGGTGATGGAACTTCGCATGTCATATCAGAACTATGAGAACATTTCATTATGCATCAAAATTTTATTGAGGCTATTAATAAAAAATTTAGAAAAATTCAGTATTGTAAATTAATTAAAAATTACATTTTAAATAAAAATATCTTTAAAAAAGATTTCTTAAAACAATGAATGGCTTTAAAGGGCTTTACAACAATAAAAAGATTTCCATGTGTTATTGGAATGATAGATGTAAGTCATATTCCAATTAAATCTCCATCCAAAGATGCAGCTGATTACTTCAATCTAAAAAAGTTTATAGTGCTAGTTTGCAATCATCAATGAAAATTTCTTGATATTTATTATGATTAGATAAGCACTATTCATGATCCTCGAGTTTTATGTAATTCAAGTTTTTATCAAAAGTTTCTAATTCTTTAACATGATCAGGGTCATCAAATTCTTATATACATGTAAGTACTTGGTAATAGTAATTATGCAAATACTAATTGGCTTGACATCTTACAACAATACAACATATTATAATTATGCACATTAAGTAACTCATATCAAAATTGAACAAATCTTTGGTATTCTTAAATCACATTGGAGAATTTTACATACAAATTGAAGTAGAAACAAAAATAGTAACAAGTATTGTGTCTGCTTGCTGTATATTGTATAAGATTGTGATGATATACCTTCTATGAGATATTAAATCGGAACCACACGAAAATACTCACTCAACTTGAACACTTGTTTCTGTTTTAAATAAAATTAGTTAAAAATAATATTTTATATTTATGATTTTACTTGCTGGATAAATAACATGTTTGTGCTCTAAATCTTCCATCACACCAAGGTATTTAAAATAATAACTGAACAAATAATTAGTTTATAGACAAGTAAAATGTTAATAATTCAATTTTTATTAAACCAATTTATCATGACATCACAATTAAAATGAGAGATCATAAACTAAAACTAAATAAACTAATGTAAGATAATAAAAGAAATTAATAACTATATTAAAAGGCTTTATTATCAAAGAAGCTCTTTTTGAGTCATTAGAAAACCTTCAAAAAGGATTTAATTGATGCATTGAAGGAAGAATGGCAAAAAAGTGCCTTTGGATGTTGTACGCAATTTAATTTCCAGTATGTCGCGACGAGTTGTAGCTGTTATTAAAGCTAAAGGATCACATACACGTTATTAAATTATTATTATTATTTTAGACGAATATTGTTGTCAAGTAAAATTTAGTTAAATAAAAAAAAACTAGATACGTACTTTTTAAAATCGAAAATTTACTAATAATGCACGGTAGTCAGTGCATAAAAAATAATATCCGAATATCAGAAACAAACTACGTGCGTACGTACGTGATTCTCGCAAAATATTTTCACATTACTGTGGCTTAATATTTTAACCAGTATCGGTATCGTTATACACGATACATGTACGTATGCCCACAAATTTTCGGGTAGCAGTTTGCCCCCAAATTCAAATTGGGATTTGGGCTTATCGTTATCACCCAGTTGTCAATAATTTAAGAGGTTAATAAATATGAGATCGAAATAAAAAACAGTTTTACGTTAATCACCGATTGTGAGCCATAGCGATAGTAATAGCGATAGGGCTTCTGTTAACTTTATCATTCCTGCAATTGACTCCTTAGAGCACTGCCTACAGTACCCATAGTATTATTCAAAAATACAGTCACCGGCGAGATTGTTATATAAATTATTAACATTTTTATAAAGCAAAATAATAGTGCTAAATTTCTAGCAAGATTAAAAAAATCTAATGAGCCCAGCCATCATTTTCGCCCCGATTACAGGTTTTTAAATTTTCAAAACTTATTTTCTCGTTAACCAGTGATCAGATTTTTGTAATTTTAGTCTTATTATATTCACCTCAATAAGACGAACATTTGGGCAGTAATTTCATTTTAATCAGAATAATATTTATCGAATTATCACGACTTTCAGTTTTTTTATAGTTAAAAACATTCAAGTTACAAAACTTTTAGAACATTAAATTATATCCGAACTTGCATTGACACGGAAAGAGAGCACACCAAGTACTGATATTTAGGGGCATAATGTTCTACTCAGAGACACTTTCAAAATACAATTAAATGAAATATAATAAAAAAAACTTGCAAAATTGTCATCATTTACTTGTTACATTAGACTAGAAATTCGAGTAATTGTTTTATGAATTTATTGTTTGTTAAAAGAATAATTTGCAATCACTAGGATCAAGTTTGCATTCAAAGTTTGCAAATAATTGATCCGTGTTTTTTACGAATAACTCTGAAAATTGATAACTATTTTCAAAATTAAAAGGCTAGGCGCATTTATTGATGGGTGTTATAATTGGCGTTTAAAGTTTGCCGAATGCTGAGCATTGGGTCTACGTATTTCTTTATGTAAAGATGAAATTTGATATATCAAATAAATAATTGATTGCTAAAAAAATTTAATTATTGTAAAGTTGTATAGCTACGTACATAGCGATAGATAATAAATAACACAGGCCGGATTAAAAATATGATTAATAGCTGCAATTTTGGTTTAATATAGAGAATACAAAAAATAGAATAATGGATGCGGAGAAACGGAGAGTACAAATAGTTAAACATTATTAATAAAGATTATAAGCCGTGAATTTTTTATAAAACAATCAACTTACAATCATCCACATGTTGCCGCAGTACAGCCTTGTGGAGTTTGGTAGTAAATACATTGCGTATTTTCTGGACATTCTGGACAAACGACTCTTTGACTACCACAATGAACTATTCAATGGTAAAATGTTAATAAAAAATAAGAAAGAAAGACAGAAGCAAACGACAAAGATTACTCACTATTTCCCCACGCAGCAGCAAAACTAATCATCATGCCCATTATCGTCACAAAAAACAACACAAAATTGTTCATTTTCGTTGGGAAAAAGATTATTATTATTATTATTATTATTATTATTAACGTTAAGCTTATTAAATGCTCTATCGCTTGAATAGCGATAGTGATAGAACTTATATCATGTTTCGGCTGTAACGGGTATTGATTAAGGGGCACCACATGTTTCTGACTACGTATATATCTAAATGTGGAAATCAATGGTATGATTACCAAGAAAAATTACTCGTATCGTTACATGTATTATTATTGATACAGTGCATACAAGCTAAAATCAACCACAAAATTTCAAGCTCTTACTACTTTTTTTAAAAAGATGTTTTTAATTA
>CAJVPL010001257.1:0-15337 GCA_910591945.1 Ambispora gerdemannii | reverse complement strand
AATTATAACGTATAACTTTCTTAATAATAAACTTAACTTGATCCACTATCTCCTCTTATAACTGTAAGAAGAGACTCATTAAAGATCTTTTGCTATATAAATACTATTAAAAGAACTGGAATAACATTACTGATTATTAATTAACTTGTCAAGTTTTAGAACTTTATGAACTACTATAAGTTGTGCAATATATATATATATATATATCAAATTAAACTATCAGAAATAATAAATTACAATAATAATTTAGTTAAAGTCTGATATTTTTATTTTGTTTGGACAAGTTAATGGAAAATTCACAAAGTTAAAATATAAAATAAAAATTATAATTGATAATTTAAAATATTAGAAGCTTTTTTATTACTTTTTCTACATCTAAAAAAAATTAATACACAGAATCAGTTGTTCATTTTCTTATAATTATATGATAATACAGAATTATAATCTTTACTTTAATTAGTATATTTAGTTAATATTTTTCATTTGATGAAGACTTGAAAATATTAAGAGTAAAATTTGTAAAAAAAATATGTCAAAAATTATTAATATAGTAAATCTTGATATTTTAAAACTTGAAATCAAATCAGTACAAGATGAATATAAATAATTAGTAACTTTTTTATCAGAATTTATTAATAATTATTTTGAAAGTCATAGAAATTATTCAATTCAAACAAAAAATATAGAAACATTTAATGGATTTAATATTAGCATTTGAAACACAAAATTCTAAAGATTATTATTTATTTTTTATTGCTCAAAAATTAATAAAAGAAAGATATCAATATTTTTTTTAATCTTTATAATAATGAAATTCAAAGAATACAAGCTATTTTATATCAAGATATTTATAATCTTAAAGATCAAATTACTAAGAGATAATACAAATAGGAAATTATAAAATATAAGTATGATGATTTTAAGAAAAAAAGTGATAAAGAATATGAAAATATAAAAAGAAAAGATAAATTAACATCAAAAAATAATAGAAAATTTATTATCTGAAATATTAAATAAAACTCAATAGCAAACTACAACAAAAGAAAAAGAAATTTTGAATCAATTTTTATTATATTCTTAATTAAATAATCAAATTATTAATGAAATTTCTACTTTGAATAAAAAATAATTTAGAAATTATTATTATAATAATTAAAATAAGAAATAATATGAATTACTTTAATAAGATTATAGATATAGTAAGTAAGTTTATAAATATTAAATTTTGAACTTTTTACATAAAATATAATCATAAATATAATTATTTCCAAATAATAATAGTTTTGTTTATATTATTTTTTTTGTAAGACATTATCTATTAAAACAATTTGAAATATATAACATTTTTAATAAATAAAATAAAAATATACAATTTTAATATATAATATTTAATAATAAAGAAAAAAAACTTACTTTCATGATTAAAACTTCAAATAAAATTTAATTATAAAAATAGTAAATACTTAATGAAAATAATATATATTCCTAATTTTTGTTGTAGATAGTAGTTAATGTTGACTTTATCTATTTCATTTTATAATAGTAATTTATTTCTTATTATAGAACACAATGTATATATATAAATTATTAATTATATATGAAATTATTTTTGTAATATATAAGAACCTATTGTTTTTCAAATACTTCAAATACTATTTTTTAAACACTCTACAATTTTCATATAATAAGTATTAACAATGATAATTCAAATATATGAAAATTGTTTTATTTTAGATATTTTTAACAATATTATAAAAAAATTTAAAATAGTTTTATTGATATATATATACTAAAATAATAATTGGGCATATATGGTATATATTTCTATATTTATATCTGTTTCATTTTTGCAATATATAAGAATCTATTATTTTTCAAATATAAGTTATTTCAAATATTATCTTTAAATATTCTACAATTTTTATATAATAATGTTAATTCAAGTTTATGATAATTATTTTATTTTAGATATTGATATATCGAAAGTTGATTATAAAATTCTATGAAAGTAACTGTTCTCTTATCAAGTTTTAAAGAAATTATTATTGGTTTAGATATCTAATAACAATATTAAATTATTGCTTTGTCTATAAATTTCTCCTTTTAGTCTTTGTCTAATAAAATAGGTTTCACTTTATCATATGCAGTTTATCTTTTATATTATATTTTTTATTTATTTGATTATATATCAAATTTCAATAAACAAGTTTGCCATGTGTTTTAATAGCAAAAGAAAATTAATTGCGATTTCAAATTTTGAAAGAAGCTCAATTTAAAGAAATATATGTTATATAAGTTACTTCTAATATATTCAAATAATATAATTTTCTTATTCTTTTTCATCTATTAGAAGTGCTAAATAGAAAAATTTGAATTTAAAATTTTGAATTTTTATTATTAATTTTCAAATACAAATTATACAAGTGAATAATTTTGTATTAGATTGCTATTAAATATAAATTTTTAACTAATATAATCATTTAGATTAATGAAAGTTAACTACTTTGTGAAAAGATTTTTTAAAAATATTATTAGTATATTAATAATAATTAAACAAATAAAAAGTAAAAATCTTGAAATTTAATTTTAAGTAATACCATGCAATAGATCAATTTGTAATGTTAAGTTATTATAATAAGAGTGGAAATTTTGTTTTTTTCCATTTTACTAAGAAATATATAAGTATAACTAAACTATATACACTCATTAATCTTTTAATTAATGCAATACAAGAAATATCTTCAGTATTTACTATGTAAAATATTTTTATATAATGCTTATTTATTTAATTTATGTTACTTTTTATTTATTCTAGAATGTTAGTATCTAATCAACTCTTCAAGCATATTGAGACTCTTGTTATCTTTTTAAAAAATTATTTCTTTTAAGATTAAGAGTGTTCTTTGTTATAGAAAAGACACATTCACAAGGAACATTCATAATTTGCAATGCAAAATAATCTACAGCTATTAAAGTTACAGTTAGAAAGTGAAAAGTATTAGCTTTTTATTATAATAATGAATTAGTATTTGGTTCTAGAGGTAAAAAAGATAAGTAACTAATTTATTTATAATTTCATTTTTTTATTTTGATTTGATTGTATTAATTTTTGAAAAATTTCTAATATGTCTTCTTTTTTTGATATTAATATTATATTATTAATATGATATATTAAATAAAAAATTTTTAAACTATTAGTAATTATCTAGTAATCTTCTTTATTAAAAGTTTCAAATTTAGTTAAAGATTGTAAAAGATAAATTTAATAATTTATTAGTTTATTTTTTATTATTTGCATTATTTCATAATAAATACTAATATTCTGAATATAAAACTTAAGATATACAAAAAGTTCTTGAATAATTAATTATAATGATCCTTGAAAAAGCAATGAAGTATTTAATAAAACCAATATTACTTTATAAAAAAGTTTAAGAAACTGAATTATATCTTTAATTATCTTTTAATTTTCAGATTCTAAATAAATTTTTTTAGCTCAGAATGGGACTGTACAAGATCATCAGTAATATTTTGAATTTTGATAAGTTATTCAAGTATTAGGTAAGTAGAATTCTATTTTATTTTGACATCAAATATAGAATAAAAAAATAACCTAAAATAATATAGATTCTTTTCATATTTTCCAGAATTAAAGGTGAGTTTCATATCTTGTTATAAAATTACTATGCTTTTTTTACTTGATTAACATATTTTTTTGATCTTTTTAACAACAAAATTTAGAATATATACTACACAATATATATATATAATATTAATACTTATAGTTTTTTGAAAATAATGCAAATAAGTTTGATTATTTGATGCATTATTATCCATAAATCTGATTATTTTATGTTTAATTTCTAGATTTTCTACAAGTTTGAGAATAATTTCTTTAAGATATTCTTCCATGTGAGAATTATGCAAGGGAATAAAATCAAGGAAAAGAGTTTTTGTTGTTCATTTAGCATTATTCCAATGGATAGTAACTTCAAGAAAAGATTACTAAGTATATATTGTTCAAATGTTTAAGGTAAGAGCTGATTTACTTAAATTCTTTTTTAAAAAATTGTATATTTTTGTTCTAGCCAATTCAAATTGCTTTCTAATATTTATAGAAAGCATTTGACAGCAGATGATTTTGTAACATGAATCAAGATTAGCAAATAATTTAATAAAGTGAGCTTTCTTGATTACAGAAAAAGACTGCTGGTTAATAATAATCCATTCTCATAAGTCTTTATTTAAAGACTCTATATAATTTTTTTCAATTTTTTCAGCTGTTGAATACAAAGAAGGATGAGCAAATTTTGTGGTGGTTCATCAAATATCTTTAATATTTTGGTATTTATTTTCAAAATGCTATATTATTATTGATAATGATGTATTCACTCCCCATTTATTACTACAAAGCTTGCAATTGCAGGAACCATCTTCAAGTATATCAAGATAATTATAAATAGAAACAAGTTTACATTTATTTTTTGAATCTTCAAAAGATATCTCAGCTAAAAGACTAGTAAATGGATTTGGAATTGTGAAAAATATGGGAACTGGTGAGCTTGTGGAAGATGTGGAAATTGATGAGCTGAAATTAGATATTTTGACACAAAGAAACAGGGAAAAAAGATAGGATACTTTTATAGTTCAAAATTCTTAAACACAATTGCTTTATTGATACTAACCATTTTTTTCCAGAGGTTTGTCTTGATAATTATATGATAAAATAAATAATCTTACTTAATTTATCGAATATCTTTTGTTTCCAGAGATTTTTGTTGAACCGTTTTGGCAATGATTGTTATCGTTAAAATTATTAATTTCAAAAGTTATTAATTTGCCGAATGCCTTTTGTTCGCATTCATTATGAAAGCAGCATCATTATGTCAATTCGTTTGTTCTTGAAAAACAATTGGCATATGTATATATATATGGTTACTCCAATTTAGCATCTGAGCTATCATGTGACTATTGGGAGACGGTCCCTTCGAGCCTAAACCCAGACTCAAAAGCAACTCAGCAAAAGACGACTCAAAGACCGACTCACGTGAGACTTTTAACAGCTCTAATCCTGTCTGTCCCTTCAGAATAACCACATTAGCCTATCTAAAGAGCACGGCTGAAAAATTTTTGATTGTGTCACTATATAGCTTACTTATTAAAATAAAATAAATGCATAACTTACGATTTCTTAGTTATAAAAAACTGGGTGTCTTTGACTGGACAGTTTTTGAGAAATTAAATTTAAGTATTACAAGTAAAAATTATCGAAAAATTTACAAATTTCAATGTTATAATTTAATAATAAAACTGTCTTGGTATATTAATTAAATTGTTTTATCATTAAAAACTTCAAATTTTATTAGATTTAGGGCGCTGAAAGAGCTGAAGCAGCTCGAGCCAGCTCGTATATATACTCATAAAGGCAGAGCCAGAGTCAGGTTTTATGGCTCTTATTTAAGGCGAGCTGAATCATTACGAGCCCGAGTCAGAGATGTGACTTGGCTCTTGACACGAGTATTTGCGTAATATATAACGATAAATTAAACGAATATGTATAATAAAAATTCGCGACTTACAATCCTAATTAGGATAGAAATTCACAACTATTATATGTTTTTTATCTTTGATTTGAACTCTAGAGCAACGAATCCCGCCAGGGCGACCACCACATTGCGTGCTACGTGATAATTCTTTGATGACGTCAACGATGCGAAAAGGGTTAGGGTTTGGATCTGGGTCAAGGTTATTTGGCAAACAAAAAATGATTTATAGTAAAATTTTGCGAGCATTTTTTTTATTAGAACACAAAAGATAGTTTCATAGGCTAGATTTTGAGATACAAGTTTTTTTTTCAAAATACGTATGCCTTTGTTTTGTTTATTTTTGAATTTTTGTGTTACACGTTGAGTTTGCAATTTAATTGTTCATCATTGATAACATCATCAAAAATTATCACGTGACCAGAACTTTTGGGGTCGCCCTGGTGGATTCAGAACAATTCTAAAGCTCTGTGAGCCAGCCGAGTTAGAAATATGATACAATTCTTTCTGACTTCTTAAAACGAGTCAAATTAGACCCAATTTCAAACTCGGCTCTTTCGGAGCCCTAATTAGATTATATATTATAAGAAATTTTCTATATTAATATATATTTGAAAAGGTATATCTTGCAACATTAGAAATTTTAGTTGTACATGAACTAATTAACAAAATATAAAGCTTCTTTTTTTCATATGTCCTTATTTTTTGAAGTGCTTCATCATGAATTTGTAGTAAGCACTCGACTGGTGTAAATTGCATTGGATTTGTTGTTTTTCGATCGTATTCATAGAAAGGTTTTTGTGGTTTCATCTCCTCATCAAGTTTATCTAATCTGCTTCTCTAATTTAAAAGACTCTTTAATTTCTTTATGCATTTTTGAAAATGCAAAGTATTCGGTTGTACCCTCTTAATGAAACTGTTAATATTACCTTTTCGATAATAAATCTGTACCATCTGAAAATATTATCTGGTCGCATACAAAGTGTATATCATGACTACGTTCACCAAATGGTCGTTCACCTGTGACAACCTCGTACACAATTATCCCAAGGCTATAAATATTTGCAGCTTTAGTGTATGGCTTTTCCATTTAGTGCCTCCGGACGAATATACGGAAGTACTCCAGAAATTTTCGATCAGATTTTTCTATATCTGTAGACAACATAAGTACCATAATTTATTAGTATATTTCCAAGGTGAAAGTCACGATTTTACGTAAACTATTAACTAATGAATCCAATTCAATTATTGTAGTTGGAATTACATAATATACTTGCATAATTCATTTATCGTTATCGGATATTCATTTGTTAGCAAGGTACTTAGTTATTCCATAATTGAAACATTTTAGAGCAGAATCTATCTTTGAAAAATTTCTAAAGATGCTTTTTTGTTTCTATCCAAACAACTTTTTCATTTATAAACTCCGACGTAATTTACTCGATCATGATCACACTCGTATTTGTGAAAACATGCTTTATAAACCTCCCTTTACGAGTATTTAACAATGGTAAATCTTTCAAATGGAATCCATTCAAAATTACGTAATTCTTAGACTGTCGATCTCTTTGCGTTTGCTATGTAGAACATTCAGCTTTATAAATTTGTTGTGATAATAAAACAATGTTCTGCAGTAAATTTTTTCTGAATATTAATCGCAGTAGTAATTGGATGTATTTACTACAAACATGATTTAAAAACGTGGCGTTAGAAGTAATTATTCATGTGCAAATCGATCTGCACTTATCGTTCCATAAAATTTTGCGATCTCGTCAGAATGATAGATTTTTTAGCCAATCAAGTGAAATCCATAATTCTTTCAAACCCACAATTTTTAACAAGTGAAATCTAAGTATTCCTATTTTTGATATAAATATCAAATTCGCAATATGAAAACCATACACGGAACGCATCCTACTGCTGGTTCATAGGCTCTGCGCAACCCACCTTCACGCTATGCAAGAGCCTGGAGGAGATGGCGTTGGAGGATCTTCGTGAGACTTTTGTGTTTTTTTGCAATAACCTGTTTTCTTTGAACGATAGCAAAAATTCTTTTGAAGATCATAACGAAAATGAAATGTTTGAAGATTATAACGAAAATGAATGTTTGAAGATCACGATCATAACAAAATTAAGGTTGATGTCTCTATTCAGCTAAGAACAATAATGTAATGTTATTTTCGAAATCTTTGAGATTTTCACTTTCTAATGCAATAATGGTTTTGACAAATTGAAAGTTTGGTTACAAGAATTATTCATTCATTTCATATTATAATGAAATATCACAAGTTTGTTTATCAGAAGACACCATTCGTAATGTCAAGAGATACTACAACTATAAAATCGACGGATATAGTTCGCATCATCTAATGGACGACGCAAACATACCAAGTCTATCAAATCTGTCATACATTGATTTCCTCAATGTCAAGTACACCTTTATCGATTGACGCGATCTTTATCTAATCGAAATAAATATTGGTTCGAGAGAGAAGTCAGTGGTATAGTATTGGGAGTTTACATACGTACTAGACTCGGCAATATATGGCCACTTGGAATCAAATTCGGTCAGTTTATGCTGGTTTAATTAATGTTTCGGTTTAACGGGTTTGACTGTGTAGAATGCATCTCAGAATCACTCTCAAACTTTAAAAAAATAAAAAACACGTAGTGAAGAGATATCAGCTTAACTTGAAGTTTAAGCCAAAAAGGGATTATTGTGATGCATATTTTGTCGGAAAATTTTGAAACGAAGATGATAAACTTTGCGACAAGCCGATACAGAATGACAATCAGAAAAATGGAGAAAATGAAATAAATGAATCCATTCTAAAGCACAATTTTATTATACAAGAGAACTGTTTAAATCACATTGCCAAGTGGCCATCAACATGACGTTGATTGTATATCAGCCGATGAAAATTGATTTAGAAAGAAGTGAAAAGGATTTTTGCATCAAAACGTTTGCAGAGCGACTTATAAAAAGTGAAGATACTTTATGCACGATTAAGCCAATATAAAAATGAAATTTAATGTTTATATCTTTAATTTTAAATTGTAAAATTTTGCTAAGATCAATAAGCAGATCAAATTTGATATTAGATGACACGAATACACTTTGGTATTCAATCAAAAATTGTCCCAGCCTACAAACTACAGTAGGTGACAAAAGTTTTTAGGATTTACATTTTTATTTGTATTTGATGAATTTTATGAAAATTTAGAGAAATACACTATGAAATATGGAGAGTGGATTTGTTTAGGACTACTTTATGAAATACCTAAAAAAAATGCAGTAATAAAACTTTAAGAAGAAAAAATAATTAATTCTATTATGGTCTTGAATAAACTTGTTTTTTTATATTATAAAGAATGTGTTTTTATATTTTTATGATTTATTTATTATGTAAAAATAAAATAGTTTATTGCCAATTTTTATAAATTGTATCTTTATTCGAAATTCTATTAAGATATTTATTAAATGGTTTTAAGTAAACTTGTTTAAATTAAAATTATGCATGTTTTGTAATTTATGCGGTTTATAGTGATTTAAGTAAAATTGCTAACTATTTTTATAAAATTTATTATTATTTTAATAGAAAATTTAATCTATAATAATATAATTTACAATTTTAATTAGTAACTTTATAAAAAAGCTCAAAAAAATCTAATTATGTCAAAAATTGACAATTTAAGTGGAGTAAATAAACTAATAACATGCCTAATTAAAATGAATGTAATATAATTTTCATAAATATTCTTATTTTTCATAGTATAATGAATAAAGAATAAAAATATTTGTAATAATCATATTTTAATTGGCTAATTAGGATCTGAGTTAGGATTAGTGTTAAGATTCTGGATATGTGATTGGTTAAGAGAATAATCAATATTTTTCGAATCCAACTTCAACAGTTCCATTGAATAATTCAGTTCTAATAAGAGTTTTAGTTGCATGGCCAATAGAAATATCTAAGTCGGTCGCGAGAATAGGTAATCCAATAGCTGTGGGCAAAAAAATTACAACAAGTAATATGAGAAATTGATTGCATTGGAAATTCATTTTTAGAACTCTTTATTCTATCGAATTTTTTCGAGAAAACACTTCTTTATTTAGAAGAAAAACATAAGGATGTGGATCACTATTAAAATTTCACATGGTATGATGCAGACAGTCTAAAGCCATCCAATACTTTAAACTGTAAAGGATTTGCATCCTAACACTTTAATCACGAACAATTACGTTGTTAAATAACCTCTGATAAGAACTATAATATAACGTATTTTTTTGCGATTAAAGCAAATCCTTTACGGTTTAAAGTATTGGATATATTGGATGGCTTTAGACTGTTTGCACCATATATACGTACAGTATCACTACAAAAGTCTTTAAATTATGCATATTATTTTTATATATGCATGTAAATGTATCTGTGTATGATTTATATTCATAAATAAAATTTTTATTCTGATATAAATCAATTTTTGCTTAAGCAAATCAGTCTGAATTTTTAGAATTGCGCAAGAATTAAATTAGTCCGGTCTATATTTGAACCTCGTTATATTGACGTTATAATAAAATTTCTTTATAATAACTTTTCAAAACATATAACCTTATAATTAAAAACTCTTGTTGTAGTAAATTTTTTAATAAGCTTTTCCAAAAGTTTACTATTACGAGGTTCAACTTTATATATAATTTATCGGACATATAAAATTTGTCCGTTCTCAACGACAAAGCATCGCAGACTTGCAAAAGTTATACTGTGTACAACTCACTCTTGTTATAGTGAACGCTTGATATAGTGAACCTCTTGATACAGTGAAGAGTTTTTTTAGAATCATTACTAGATATGGCGCAGTAAGTATGTGATGCTTATTTGTCACCCGTTGCAACACAAAAATTTTATAAATCGCAACTAGTTGCAATTTGATGATGCTTTATTTGTCACCACGTTGCAACAGTTGCCGCGCCATCTTTAATCATTACTAAGCTCTCATTATAAGTTATAGTGGAGATTATTTTCCTTACACAATATAGTTAAAAATGATGAAAAGTTGTATAAGAATGATTATTCATCCAAGGAACCTAATATTAATATAATCATCAGAATCGAGATTTTTATCAACTTCTACCAAAGGGCCAACACCATCCCATCCAATACATCACCAAAACATTACTGACAATCCACCAAATTTTACTGTTGGAACCACACAACTTTCTAAGTTTTATTCAAATGATTTTCGCCACGCCCATCTGAATGGAAAAGGGGAAATCGTGACTCTGACCAAGCAATTTGGTGCCATTCATCATTCCAGTTTTTCTTTTCTTTGCACCATTATAAACGATTTTTTTATGTTGAGTAGTTAAAAAAGGTTTATGACTTGCATAGTGAGATTCAAATGATAATAATTACGAGTGGTATCAGGATGAATTGAAGTATTAATATATACAATTAGTTGATTGGTAATTTTAATAAGTAACGTTTTACAATTTTTTTTACAATACGTTTTAAACTTCGCTTATTACGTCCTGATAAAATTTTTGGTCATCCAGTACGTTTACGGGATGTGGAGAATCTGTTTTCTTAAACCAATTAATGGTATCAGGTACTGTTTGCTTAGGATAGCGAGTAACTGAAGCATTACTCTCCATATGATATGCATCAATTATTTGTTCACAAAGTTCTGAAGATAATTTTTTCATGGTAAGGACATTATGAATAGAAGAGTGAATAGAGTGTTTTTAATATACAAATAAAAGATCAAACAATGTAAAACTCAGAATAAAAGAGAAAATAAAAACAAAGTACATGTACATGTACGTAAAACATAAGTATTATACTAGATTTTACATTGATATAATTTTTATAAGTTAAATTACATAACGATAACGACAATTATTATCCTTATACGTACATGTATGACGATATAGTACTGTATAGTAAATGTCAATGTCAATGTCATTTACTATTTGCCAAATGACTTTGTCATTACAATATAATAAATAGATATCATTTCACTGCTATTGTAATGTCATTTAATTTTAATGTCACTGATATGTCATCTTTCGGCGGCGCTCGATTAAGGACCAATGTAACACCATAACGATAAAAGCAATCCTTGTTTTATTTGCTAGTATCTTTTGGAATTTAATTCAACCAGATTACACTTATTACAACAAAATCATTAATTTGCTTGGTGTAAACATTGTAAGCAATGACAAAGCGAGAATTAGTTGGTTAAATTAGTTGGTTAATGGCACTTCATGCACATGAATTGAATTGTTGTCTTTATATAACGAAGGTAACAGAATACTTTCCAGCTGAAATTCATGGAAGTTTTATAGTAATAACTTTTTTAACATGTATAAAAACTCCCAATAACTATATGAAAGAATGGTAATCAGCAGATTTTTAAGCAATCATACCAAATAAATCTAACCCGGATGCTTATTTGTATTGGTATTGGTAATTTTTGTTTTCATTATTTAAAATTTGGAAACTGACTGACTACACATTGAATATCTAAAAGCAACCAGTGAATCATCAGCTAACGCTAATATTATAGATGTATTTAGTTATATTACTGATACTAATTTAAATAAGCAAGTTCGAATAACAAAATAAATGAGAAATGAGAAAAGAATAAAAAAACCATATAAATTGTTAAAAAGATATTTATGAGAAATATTATCGTTATCTGGAGTCATGAAATAAAGAAAATTTACCCTTACTACCATTCTTTTCTTCGATTGATAATAGACAAATATTGTCTTGATTCAATAAAAATGAAAACTTCTCCCTTTTATATGATTCTCCCGACACATTTCAATAGGACGCTTATTATTTGTTGAAATTTATTTTATTAAAAATTAAAAATAATATACGGTAGTTTAGAAATTTGTCTCGTTGTTAACTGGAAATAACTTATGTTGTATTTGTATGTTGAATTTTTTGAGAGTAAATTTGAATTTCGGCGTCTTTTCCATCATTCGTTATTGATAATCATCTATGTGTATATTTGTGGCATAGCTAATAAATTTATCTTATTTGCTACGCTTTGGAGATGGAAACTGACAATTGTAAATTCGGCATCTATTCAGTAGTCATGTATGCTAGTGTTATATGCAAAAAAAATATGCTTATATTTTAATAAAAATAATAGCGACTATGCAACTCACAGTTACATACTTGATTTGCTGAGAATGAATTTACAAGTGAAACTCTTGTTATGCATGTAGTAAAGACTAATTAACATCTTGATATAGTGTTATGGGTAGATCGTAATTAGGCGCAATTGACGATTTTGGGTTGGGAGAGAGTGAATGGACTGAGTGGTGTTCGTTAGTTTCTAATTCTTGTACCGATATCGTTCAGTATGATGGTAGAGAGGGTTTTTAGAAGAGAATTTGGGAGGGTTCGGGTTCTTAGGTGAGGTGGTTTTGGGTTTTATATGTTTTATGTGACAGGTTTATAAACTATATTCTTCTATTAATTTTAATCGTTGCTTTCTTTCTAAAAGCCTTAAACTATTCAACAGAAGCACTTTCAATCAGTCAATATGTCGTTTATCAATTACAATGTCTTTTCTGGACCAAAGGACATAACCACAATCAATTACAAAACTTAATTTACTTGGAGAAGAATTATATATGCATCTTTTTGTTTACATCGTAAAGTATCGTTCTAGAATTTTTCGCATAATACACTCTATTATTTAAGAGAGAATCTGGAGAGAATTTAAGATCGAAAAAAAATAGTAAATAAAGCGAACTCAAAAGCGAAATTAAAATAGAAAACAAATGCGAATATCGTATAGAATTTGAAACGAATAAAAATAAACTAGCGAAATCGGCAGGCGGGTTTTACCAAAATTAACGAAGTTATGTCTAATCCGGTAACAATAGTAAAGTTCAGTCCAAAACAATATATAATAAATCTTCTCGTTATAGTAAATTTTTTGCTAATAGTCCGGACGCCTTTACTATAACAAGAGTCACTTGTACTAGAAAAAATAATATTAAATAGTGAACTTACACATACAAACCGACACTTGTAGCGTCTAAATATGCAAAATAAATTTATATCTAATCTTTGCTTTTCTAATTCAAGGCATTCAATACGAAGTATTCCTCTTTTTAATATTGTAAATGGAGACAATAAAGTCGTAAAGTTCCTCAAGATTGGTCTGTTTTCTGGATAATATCCCAATCTTTTTCAGTAATAGGTTTGCACCATCCAAGAATATTTACTTGGTCTTAGATCTACTCCTTCATGGATATCGTATAGAAGATATATCATAACTTTGCTCACTAAATGGTTATTCAGCTTCATACATAAGCATCCCAAATCTATAAATATCTGCTTTAGTGTATGGTTTTCTTCCATTTAGGACCTCTGGGCTATATAAGGAAGAACTTCATGAATTTTTTGATGAGATCCTTTTGCTCGTTCAAATTTTATTTTCTTCAAAGGATAGATTAATGGTTCGTCCATCAAATTGCCTTATAAAACTTCCTTTTGTAAGACATTAAACATTAGTGAATCTTTCAAATGGGAGCCATTCAAAAATTCTTCAATTTTTCATCATTCTTTTATTAGATAAATTCGTTCATGATAATCTAAATACATTATTTGAATTCGCTTTATAGTGATTATATGCTGTGTTGGAAGTCGATTTCTGCGTTGTGCTAAAAGAAGCGCCATTTCTCGATATTGTTGTGTTAAAAGATGTGCCATACCTTTTTTATTTATATTACCCCTACAATATTTGTTTAGATTGCATGCATTTGATGTGTTAAAAAACTTTTCATGACAGAGATTAAAGTAGTTAATTGGCATACCATCTGAATAGAATAGAAAAGAAAAGCCATTTCTTTAGTCTGTGAAATTATTGAGTTGCCCTTCTTTTAACACAATGGTTAAACAAATCAGTATATGAAAAAATCAGACATGTTTGTGAAAGATAAGGGACATTTTTTATGTGCGTTTTACAGGCACATGAACACGTTTATTTACACACACAATTTAAATTTCTATATATCTGTAAAACACATGTAAAGTGTCCTTTACGCATCTTTTACAGACACATCAGATTTTTTCGTATACAGGAGTTTTGCTTTTAGAGCTTTATTACAACCTGGCTGAGTTGCAAAATGGATTCTAAACAAAAATTTTGGTCTTATTGTATTTTATATTGGAAACTATATTTTCATACAATTTTTTTTGCAATGAAGTACCGAATTGCCGGATCATTTTTAATCAGCTATCATTAAAGCGATAGTAAATTAAAAAAAAAAAAACAAAGAATAGCAGATTGAACTCATTTATTTCTTATAATATTACTTTATTCACTTATGGCATAGTCTATATTAATTGATAAATTATATACTCGATACATCTGTACTAAGCTTATCGTTATATTGCATAATAGCATAGTAAAGTGGATAGTGTACATGATTTCTTAATCGATCATAGTTGAATATGATGTTTTTTGCACATATCGACAGCTTTCGGTTGACCTTCTAATGCTGCCAGCCTGAGGTAATATATACCTTTTTCTCTGTTTTGAATTACTCCATTTCCATTGAAATACATGTTTCCAACGTTATACATCGCGGTTGAATGTCCATTCTTTGCAGACCTCTCAAAATATTCCACAGCCAATGATCCATTTTTTTCGACACCTTCGCCTTTCCATAGACAATGACCATAGCGAAGTTGAGCCTCAGGCAAATCCATATCAGCTGTTTCTTGAAAAAATTGTGCAGCTCGTTTTATTGAATTTTCGCG
>CAJVPL010001256.1:0-15346 GCA_910591945.1 Ambispora gerdemannii | reverse complement strand
ATATATCACGACACTGACGACGGTGTCGCATTTCTATCGTCAAAAATGTGTCATAAAATATATATCACGACACTGACAACGGTGTCGCATTTCTATTGTCAAAAATGTGTCATAAAATATATATCACGACACTGACGACGGTGTCGCGTTTCTGTCATCATGACACTGACGACGGTGTCGCGTTTCTGTCATCATGACACTGACGACGGTGTCGCATTTCTGTCGTCATAACACATACCTGAGTGGGAATAACCTAGACTAAGTGGAAATAACATAATTATGTTATTTCCACTCATACTAATTGTTAATTAGAATTTTGACATAATTTTGATTATGATGGGTTTCAAAATTCGTCAGAATTTTGACAGATTATTTACTAATAGTTTATTATAATTTTGACAGAATTTAGACAGAATTTAGACAGTCACTAAGGGATTTCAGCAAGCAACCTTAGTTATTACTCTTAAAAATCAAAATTTGATAATTATAGAAAATTTTTATATGTAAATAAAAAAATAAAATAAAATAAATAATTATAAAGAGATATAACTATAAATAAATATGACTATAAAAAAATTTGATTATAATTATTAATAATTTAAAAATTTAACTAATTTTTTATTTTCAGCTCTTATTTATAATTAGTTATATTTAATATTCAAATAAATTTATATTTATTTATAATTCAAAATTATCTTTTATTAGTAAATATTAAAATTTTTGTCTTATATAATAACTAACAAAATTATAAAATTATATATATAATTTTATTAATAAAATATAGTAAAAATTTTTAATTTTATTAATAAATATTTTTATTTTTATATTAAAATAAAAATTATAAATTATATTTTAATATATATTTTTGCTAGATTTTTTCTGATAAAGTTGTTCTAATTACAAAATAAAATTGTATATAATTTTATAATTCTGTTAGTCACTATATAAAAATTTTCAATTTTATTAATAAATATTTTTTATTTTTATATTAAAACAAAATTATATATTATATTTTAATATATAATTTCTGGATTTTTTAAATTTTTTTCTGATAAAGTTATTTTAATTGCAAAAATTTTTATAATTAAAATATAAAATTAATTATAAAATATTTTTGCAACTAGCACAACTTTATCAGAAAAAATATATATTAATATATAATATATAATTTTTATTTTAATATAAAAAGAAAAAATATTTATATAAAACAAAAATTTTAATTTTTACTATATTTTATTAATAAATCATATGTATAATTTTATATTAATTAACTTATTTTGCAAAAATATTTTATAGATAATTTTATATTTTAATTATAAAAACTTTTTGCAATAACTTTGCAATTAAAATAACTTAATCAGAAAAAATCTAAAAAATCCAGAAAAAAATATATATTAAATTATAACTAATAATTAATAAAATTAAAAAGTTTTAATTTTTATTATGTTTTAATAAAATTATATATATAATTCTATAATCCTATTAGTTACTATATATTAAAATATAATAATAATGCAATACAAAAAAAATTATTGATAAAATATAAAAATATAGATTTTTCTCTTTATATAAAGTTTTAATTTTATTAATAAATTTTTTTATTTTATATTAAAATAAAGATAATATTATATATTTTATTTTTTTCAGATTTTTTAGATTTAATCTAATAAAGTTATTCTAATTGTATATATAATTAATAATTTTTTATAATAAAAACATATAAAAAATTATTAACTTTATATACAATTAGAATAATTTTGTCAAAATAAATTTAAAAAAATCTGAAAAAAATAAAATATATAATATTATCTTTACTTAATATAAAATAAAAAATATTTATTAGTAAATTAAATACTTTAATATAAAAATAACTTTCATATTTTTCGTATTTTTACTATGTTTTATTAATAAATTTTTTTGCATTGCATTATTTTTAATATATTATAATCTTTATTTTAATAAAATTATATTTTATACACACATTTTTCTAATTTTAGCATAGAAAATTACAAATTCTTTAAAATTACATTTTTTGTATTATATAGTGCAGGTCACTTACCACAATCGGCCAAATCTTTAAGAACTATTAACTCAATAACCTGAACTTTTTCAGTCAAAAAAATACGTAATGTTATAGAGTAGTCAATAAACTATTGATTCATGTATTTTCTAATTTTTTTGAGGGCTTTAATATAATTTGAAGTTAATTTTTTTGTGTGGTAACTAAGCAAAAACATGCTGTCAGGAAATAAAAATAAAAAAATTTGGGGCAGGATTATCTTTAATTCTGTAATGCTGGCCAGATAATCACATGATTCTACATGGATTACCCAAAATAAATGGATCCCTGAATCCTGAAAGAAAGTGCCATATATCTCACGCGCGTCGTCTCATGGATCAATTAAACTTGGAACAATTAAACTTGAAAACCTGGCTTAAACAAAGTCTGATAACAGCAAAAGTATGTACATACACACATAATAAATCTGTTTTCTTTATTAAATCGTAATCTTGATCATTCTGGTCGGTTATTCCAAAAATTATGTCAGTATCAATATATTGATCGAGTTTTGAGAGACGTTGAGGAAACAAGACTGCTTTATAAAACCCTTATCCCAAAATTTGAAGCATACAGTAAGTTGCCAAGTTTAGACATAATATTAAAATTTCAATTTCGAATTAATTAATAATATATATTATATTCAGCATATGAGACAGGTCAATGCAAACTGCTAGTATGTCTACACGGCACGATACCGATAACGTATCGTTCGAACCCATATTACATCCAGGTAGCATTCTGGATTCCAACAGAGTATCCACATAGTCCACCGATTGTGTTTGTAGTTCCGACGTCAAATATGTTAATTAAGAAGGGGATACATGTTGACCCGAATGGTAGATGTAATCATCCTTATTTGGAATTTTGGCAGTCAAGGAGTGAGGTATTTTTATTACTGTTATTGTTGTTATGATAGGACTATGTTTTCTTTCTCAAGATATGTTTATTTCATTGTTTTGTTTTTTTTGGTTAGGAATCAACAATTTCAAAGCTTTGCACTATTCTTCAAAGCATTTTTAGTCAAAATCCACCATTATATACCAAACCAAATATCAATAATAATCCTTCAGTGAGATCATCACAACCGCTATCGCCACCAGAACGACCTATCCAAAGTCATATAGTTCCCCCTTCCGCTCATAATCCATTTCCATCGAGATCGCCAACACCTCCACCTTTACCGCCTCCACCTCCATACCAATCTATCAATCAAAATGTAGAGATAAACAGACCTATAAGTCAAAGTGGAACTACAAATTCGCCTATAAACACAAGTTTTTCTATGCCAGTAAAATACCAAGCAAAGATTTATATGTTATCGGTTGTTATATTTTTTTATGCTAATTATTATTAATAAATATTTTAGCCTCAATCGCTATTACGTGGAAGCGTCGTCGTACCTTTACAATCTTCACCACCATCACATCAAATTCCTAGTATATTAGATACACCACCACCACCGATTAACTCACAGCCTCCAGCACGAGTAATCAATAATCAGAGTCCCGAAATAGTGAAACTTCAAGTTGATATATACGAGAAAATTGAACGTGATTGGAGTTATTACCACGAGAATGCTACACTTGAAATAAATAAGATGATGAGTCTCTCGGAACAACTAAATAATAGCGAGAAGCAAATCGAGAAAGAAAAGAAACAATTAATCGAGTTGCAAAATCAATTACAAGAAAAGATTGATTATATAAAAGCAAAGAGTTCGGAGGTTGATCGATTAATCGAGCAAGCTTCTAATATACCTGAGATATCGGTTGATGATGTGTTATGTGGAACCACGATTGTATATAATCAGTTGAGTAATTGATTGACGCCACATAACATCACTTTTGATTATTGTTTATTAATTAATTATTTCATAAATAGATTATTTGAATTGGTGGCCGAGGACAATGCTATTGATGATACAATTTATTACCTGGGCAAAGCTTTAAACAGTGAAAGAATAGATTTGCAGACGTTTATGAAGGTATTTTGTTTAACGGCTAATTTTTTATTAATAATAATACAGTAACAGTAATTATTTTGTATCCTTTACTTTCAGAGTATACGTACACTTGCACGTGAACAATTCATGCGTCGCGCTTTAATTCAAAAAGTTAGACAGCAAGCAGGATTGAATCAATAAAATATATAAATACAATAGTTTAGTTATATTTCTGCTTTAATATTTAAATTGTATTTACTTTTTTGTTATTAATAAATAAAAGTGATCAGCATTGATTGTACGACGTTA
The DNA here is from genome assembly GCA_910591945.1 of Ambispora gerdemannii. Lineage (NCBI taxonomy): Eukaryota > Fungi > Glomeromycota > Glomeromycetes > Archaeosporales > Ambisporaceae > Ambispora > Ambispora gerdemannii. The sequence goes on along the minus strand of CAJVPL010001256.1, from coordinate 11,033 downwards.
ATTTGAACAACTACATATGACATCATTCTTTAATTTAGTCGGTTTTTTTCAGAAATGGAATTACTGAAAAGGAGACAAATTAACTCTTCAAATTTGGGAGAAACAGCGGAAATCTTGGACGAAGAAGGTAAAAATAACGAGATCCTTTTATTTTCTAATTTACAATTTCCTTATTGTTTGATTTCTTTAAAGAACAAGAGCAATTAGTTGTAAACTTACGCAAGGAGAATGATAAGGCTAATAATTTTTTTAGGGTAAATATAATTGATTTGTTTCTCTACTACCTGAGTGCGTTTGTACCTATGTTAAAGCATTATATTTATTTGTCAACAGGGAGCTTTGACGTCAATTTCCGGACTACTTGCATCAAGGTAAATCATATACGAATACTCTGTAGATATGATGTGATCTCAATTAACTTAATTCGATTCAAAATCAGATATGTTTTCTTCCTATACGATCTAACAACCACCACATCACTAATATTGCCAGCCGATGCTTCCGGTACATCATCTCCTCTACTATCAACACTACTATGTATCTTTGCATTATTTTTCTCAATATACATTCTGCAATCCCGAAAATCAACAAATATTCTAATATTTGTTGGAATTGGGATCTCATTGCTTCCGTTTTTGTTGGCTATGAACGCTGAACATTTTATGCAAAAGTTATGGTGGGGAATCCCGTTGGGAACTCTGCTCCTTGATTGTTTGGCATTATATTGGATTTGGAGTTCGGAAGAGAATGTTGCTAATTTGGAAAAATTAAAGTACAAGTTGAAGGGCGCATAATTTTATTTGTTTGATGTTATAGTTAATATTTGCGTTGTAAATATGTAAATTAAATAAATCTATATTTGAAATTTATATTTCTTTTTTTTTATCAATATTTATTATTCTTTGAATATAACGCGTGATTGGATGGCACTTTTAGTTCTTACTGTATAAACAAATAGAAGATGAAAATGTATCCTATTAATTAATTTAAATATAGATCCCTCTAAATGTATCATCTATCACCTACTGTTATTTATCGAGTCCCAAAAGCCGTGATTAAATTGATATGTATAAAAAATTTATATGTATAAAAAGTTTCCTAATCGTCTTTATTAAGATTCAGCCATTGATATATTGAACTAAAATCTTTATCTTTGAAACCAGGAGTTTCCGAAAGCTGGTTGTACAATTGTTGCGCTACAGTGCCCAATAAGATAGTCGATTGCGTATCATTAGCTGCATTAACAGCAAGTCGTAAATCTTTGGCCATCAATTTGGTTGCAAAGCCGCCTTTGTAGTCATTACTCGACGGGACATTCGGCAGAATACCGGGTACCGGATTATAAGTATCGCTGGACCAACATCTGCCCGTTGAAGAATTAAGAATGTTGGCTAGTAATTTTGGGTCCATTCCTAGTTTTCTACCGAGGTTCATCGTTTCCGAAACGCCGATCATGGAGATAGCGAGAAGCATGTTATTACATATTTTTGCTGTTTGACCACTACCTGATTTTCCACAGTGGATAATGTTTTTTCCCATTTGAGAAAGTATTGGTTGGGCGCGATCAAAATCTTCGGTTGTAGGTGCACCTACCATAAATGTTAGAGTTGCGGCTTCAGCACCCACAATCCCTGCAATTATTAAAAGAACAGATTAGAGAATAGAGAACAATAACTAATAATACATGAATATATTTACCTCCAGAAACGGGCGCATCAATAGCACGTGCACCTTTAGCGATAATAGCTTCCGCGACAGATTTTGCTACACTTTGATCGATAGTACTCGAATCAATCAGAAGATTATCCTTGTCTACCGCATGCACTAATCCTTCCTCACCCAAGTATACTTCTTCTACGTGTGGTGAATTCGGTAACATTGTAATCACCACCGATGCTGCTTGAGCTACCTCCTTGGGTGTTTTCGCAATTCGAATTTCTGCCAAGGATGAGGTTTGTTGTAACTCGATGAATTTATCAATGACTGGCGCGTTTAAATCGTAAAGGACAAATGGTGCGCCAGATTTTCGATATAGATTATTGGCCATTTTAAAACCCTTCATAAGAAATATGATAAATCGAGACAAATCGAAAATAGAACAGCAATAACATTATTTAAAACGTACCATTTGCCCAAGTCCAATGAAGCCGATTGCATTATTTCGTGAATACTTTAATATAAAATGATTATATTCATCAGACTCATCACACTCAACTTTAACACATACACAGAATTCATACCTTTGCTATATTATTATCAAACGCAATCGATTCAGAAAACAACACAGTGCAATATTTGAGGAAATCATTGGCGATTAATGATTAATGATTAATTGATTGATTGGTCTTATATAACGAAAATATTTAATATAGAACACATACCTGCAGAAGCAAAACATCTTTTCGATGCAATAACATTATTGATATTGATATTACGAGAACATACGACTAGAAATGCACTACGAAATGACAATTGCATATTTTATGATTGGTATTAGGAGTGCAGACATTAGAACATGAAATAACTTGTCATAGATAGTATCAATATGACGTTAGGGGTAGCTACCCTTGACCTTAAACAGAACAATGCGTGGGAAAATCAAGAGATTACGGGACCCAGATTTCATTTTGGGTAACATCAAATTTATAATTCGAACCAAAGCACGTGACTAATAAACTAGATTGGTTTTCAAAATTAATGCATCAAATTTCGCGATGCAATGACTTCTCGTACACAACGTTAAACAATATACATGTATAACTAGACTTGTTTTAGTCAACAAATATAAATGAATTATTTTATTTTTCATTCGTAACTTAAAAAAATAGAAATGATCCGTTTCTTTGATTACAAAAATGCAAAAAATTATAGCACATAATATAGCATTTAAATTAATGAATTCTTTATCATTATTAATTCCTATTGTATCGATAAAGCTTATAATATTCAAGAAAATGTATTTAAAGAACGGCCTCTAGGTCATCAATAAAATTGTATAGCATCATTCTCCAAGTAAATTAAGACCTGTAAAATCCTTTTATATTAAACGTTAACGTTATTTGATGATTAGATCCTTGCTCCAGAAAAGGCATCAGATGATGATTGAATTCGTTATTAGACTTTGGATAAGAATTTGAATTTACAACTAATGATATCTGTAGATATCGATATCAGCACATGTTTTAGAAACTATTAACCTAAATTTAGTCTACGTATATTGTTCCCAGTCCCTTGTTGTAGGTAAAAAATCTCTAAACCTGCTAATTAATTCATACCTGCAACAATATATCGTGCTTTGATCAAGTCACCAAATACAATCAATAAGACAATAGTCATTGACGCAATTGACCTGTCCAGCTTGCGATTTGAAATCATAAAATATTTTACCGAGGCTTTTAGAAATATTCGGAAGAAATTAAAATTATCGATAGACAACAAATATAACTTGCAAAATGAATAGCTATTATTTTGATTGGTCAGAAGGTTCATCACAGGTTTTATGTGATTTAAGCTATTATTTGATTGTTCAGAAGGTTTCGTCACTCGTCACAGGTTTCGTTATCGTCAGGGGCTTCGTCTGACGAATGACGTGACGAAATGTTTCGTCATCATGAAAATAGTTTCGTCAGATATCATGTTCCAAACGAAGGTAAAATTATTGTTTGCTATATTTTAAGAAAATACAGTATCAGAAGCCAGTATATTACTGCATAAAACTCTAGATATGTTACCACTAAATATGGATGCCAAATCTACAAGTCAGTTTATATGTTCCAAACGAAGCAAATGAAGGTATTTATAATGTCGGCATATGTCTCACAAGAGTTTGATATTATGAATGGTGCAAAACACGCCAAAATTTAAATTCAAGCTCAAAAGAATTAACCATTCAAACACAACGTATGTTTTTTTACGTTTTAAATACCTTTGAGTTTCGATAAACTAGATTCAAAGATCATAAAACGAACAACAAACGTCTTATTGAAAACGTGTCGGAAGGATCAAATAAAAGGGGGATTATCAATCGAGACGAAAAGAATGATAGTCAATTCTAGTAACTTTTTTTTTTAATTCATTACTATTCTTCTTTGATAATGCTGCCATTTGAAATTATAGTGATAGTGCTACCATTTGAAATTATAGCGATAGAGAAAGAAGAGATATCGAGTGTCTTACGAGAAAAACTACAAGTTCATGATAAAACACTTTAAACAAGAACACTCACCGTCCTTTTTTAGAAGAAAATGGCAACTCTATACAAATTAAATGAAGGATAGTAATAATTCATCTTTTAATTGTTAGGATCTATACCATTGAACATTTACCTTACTTATTTTTATGTGTATTTTCTTGAGCCTAGCGCATTATTACATGTAATTTATATTCTATTGAAATAAATAAAATCCTAGCGCATTATTACATGTAATTTATATTCTATTGAAATAAATAAAATCATATCGATATCTTATGAATGAATTAAATCATTAGCGCTAGACATCGTCTTCGTTTGTTACGTTAGTTCGCAAAATTAGCGTCAGCTTACTTGCTACCGCATCGACAAATTATGCAATCTATCGTTGTAGATATATTTACAAATCGATTTGCGCATATAAATATGCTTCTTTTAACAAGACAATAATGATTATGAAGAAATGACTCTTTTAAAAGGCTCTTTTTCATACTCCACACACAAATGCATCAATGCATACTGTCAACACAAAGGTATAGCTTTTCGTTTATTATATCATCATTAAGTTTTAATCACTAAAACCATCTTATAGAATGAATGAACTCTGTCCAATATATAATTGTAGTAAATATTTTTATTGCCGAATTGCCACGATAGATGTTTTCAATATCACCAATGAATTTATAGTCGAGCAAAAATAGAGATCAACAGTCTACGTAATAAATGAATGCATGAAACTACATGATCTTATGAAAAATCATTTGAATGGATCCCTTTTAAAAGATTCACCAATGTTGAATATCTTGCAAAATGAGGGTTTATAAAGTATCATTGCACGATCATATCCATGACAAAAGGTGGGATCATAACAAAAATAAAGAAGTTGTGCTGAAATCATCACACAATTCAAAGCAGATGAACAATAAGCAAGTTGCTTTTTTGAGTTGATTTTCAAAAATAGGTTCAGACTGAGTGTACTGCACTTCGGAGTTTTTATGGGATAACCTATTAAAAATCCAGCTACAGATGAATACTCGATAGTAATGATAAAATATTGACATGAAGAGAAAAATCGAGATATTTAAAAAATATTCTCTATCATCTGTGTAAAATTGCTAAATGGACTAAAGCTGCAGATAATCATAGGTTTTGGCTGAGATTGTAACAGGTGAACGACCATTTGGTGGGCGAAATCATAAATCGCACATGCGACATTTATGAAGGAGTACGACCTATGATACCAAATAATATTCCTGGATGGTGTAAATTTATTATTGAAAAATGTTGGAGTCCTATTCCAGAAACAGAGGAACTTCACACATTCCTCGGATCTATCTGCGATTACAATAAAGGATGGAGACTGAATGCTTTGCATTTTCAGTACTACGGTTCTATGGAATATCCTAAAACACATGAAGGAATTAAACGAACTCAATGAGGCCGTAGTGATTATAATATTTGCCTATATTTTTTTTTCGTTAACAACGACAACGTCGTTAAAACATTTTTCATTGTTAGATTTCAAAGGTCATAAAACGAACAGTAAGCGTCCTAATGAAAACATGTCAGATTAAGCAAATAAACGGGAATGATCTCATTTTTATTCAATTAAGACAATAGTGATAATATTTTATCTATTATTAATTGAAAAAAAAAGGATAATTGCGAAGGTAAAATTTTATTTTTATTTCATATTTAGTAACGATATGTCTCACAATCTTTATTTCTCTTAGCAAGAAATTGACTCATCTTTGATTTTATAGTTTATACTCTGGAGCTTTTTCGGTCCTAATATCACGTAAAATTCTAATAGGACCGAGTTTCAAACTGTAGCTTAATAAACGGCCCCAAACCGTCCAATGGAACTGAAGTCCTATTGTTATGATCAATTTATAGCAATCTTGTTTCACTACCTATTTGAAACTAGCTAAATTTATAAATACTGGTCCTGGACTGCAGCCCAGGAACATTTTCAAGATGCAGTTCAGTTTTATTGAATGTCCAAGCACAGATCCAGGCTGCAGCTTTTGGACCGGACGGGATCGTTAACACCTATCTAAAGCAAACAACAACGATAAATAATACATCAAATTAATCTATCATTTTTCATACACACAAGTGAAAGCTATTAATCTTTTTTTTTTAGCAACGATGATTAATTAATACAATATCGATATAACTAATGTATTACAAAATTTTGAAAATCGCTAGCCGAATGAAATATAAACAATATAAAAAAATGTGTTTATCAAAAAATATTTTGAAATTGAAATTCCAATAAATTTATCGGGGATCATTTATAATGCATAAATGCTGGCTTAAACCATCCACGTTTTTCGTCAGGAGTGGCGCTAAAAAGAGTTTATTTTTGTAGTTGTGTTTTGAGCAAATCAAAATTGTTTTTATTGAAAAACTTTCATTATTAGATTTTGACTAAATTTACCTTCTTTTAATTGGCGATGAAGCAACGAAAAAATTGCTGCATATCGATATTAATAGTATCAAGACGAGAAAAAGTTGAAACAGGCCGAGAAAGTTTTTGGAGAGCATTTTGTCAAATTTAAGTCTTGAGACAATATTATTTAAATTTTTAGATTTTTAGACTTTAAGTAAAAATGTTGAGAGTAAAAAAATTCTGATGACTGTTTATATAATGAGTTGACTCTAAGACACTTGATTTTCAAAAATAATTCTTTGTTTCTTTCACGTATAAATGCAGTTTAGAAGTTTCCTAAATTATAGCTGTGACTGTTTATATAACAATAAGGAGTTGACTCTAAGACACTTGATTTTCAAAAATAACTCTGTTTCTTTCACGTATAAATTCAGTTTAGAAGTTTCCTAAATTATACCTCATTCTGGGACTCGCGAAAGATGATAGATTAAGATCTGACGCTTTATTTATTAATTGTGCTGTGATTGCTTTTTTGCTTATACCAATACGCGGAAGACTTTCTTTTCTTTGCTTCTTCCTAAATTATAATTGTGCATTTCATTCTCCATGAGATCGATGTTTTTTACTTATACCAATACGCGGAAGACTTTCTTTGATTCTTCCTAAATTATAATTGTGCATTCTCAATGAGATGATTTTATACCGATATACAATACATTGCAGCATTATTTACTTGTGAGAGTTCATTAAACAAATCGACATTTTAGCAGGTGCGAGAAGATTTCGATAAGATGAGGACAGACTCTTTGAGAAGGAAAAATTTATTACTGTCACCCATATTTCATGAGGCGAGCAATTTTTCTAAAAACTTCTGATATGAAAAAAAGATATTACCATACACCACTTTCATAGCCGAAAAAAGTTCTGGGTGAATTCTTGCTTTGCAAATGACGCCTGACAAGGTAGAGATCAACGTTGCATTAGTGGTAATGAAATTTAGCTTTGCATTTTTTAGGTTGTTGTCGATCAGGATAATAATGCGTAAATTTTTGATCAACCCGACAAAACAAATCTGAAGCGCGAACAAAAATAACGGAAAACAGATGCTTAAATCTATCTTGGCGTACTAATAAAAAATGTCGGGAAGGCAATTTTATATATAAACTTGATCATAACTCTAGCCCTAACCCTGAGAATCAATCTTTAATTATATAGTCATGTGTCAAAGAGGGTGATGCGTGTTTATCACAGTGTTAGAGGTTGATTTATTAACGTTAGGGTTAGGGTTATAGTGAAGGGTCAGAGTATATGTAAAATTGCCTCCCCGACGTTTTTAATTAGTGCTTCAAGATAAATTAAAGCATATTTTTCATTCTTTACGTATTTGTTTTTCCAGGTTGATAAAAAATTTATGCATTCTTATTGGCTTGTTTCACGGACAGATCACCGGATCATCCACCAGGCTTTAGCCGCATTTACTAAAAAGTTCTGATTGGATACACGTAATTTCCATCGCTGATTGGTGGATTGCACTCCGGATCTTCTAAATCAACCAATAAAGATGCATGAATTTTGATCAATCCGGAAAAACAATTCCGACACACAAGAAAAATTAGAAAAGCGAATAATGTGAAAACTACGGAAACGAATGGGTAAACCTGGCTTGAAGCTCTAATAAAAAATGTCGGGAAGACAATTTTACATATAATCTTTTCTCCAGTTCTAACCCTAACCCTTAATCCTAACGTTAAAACTAACCTTTAATATCCTCAACCAATCAGAACTTGGGGGAAAATTAGTAAAATGCGTTTTAGCCAACTCCCACAAAATAATTAGTCTGACCAGTCATAATTCTTTTTTTAATAACGATAGTAAAGCAACGTGTAATTCATTGCTTCGAACTTTGGCTGTAGTAACCAATCAGAAGTGTTTATGCTTATCACATGACTAAATTTGAAAATGACCAAATTGTTATCTTTATTAATAATAACAATAATAGTTAACTTCAAAAGGATCCAACTTAACCATTTATTTTTTACTGATTTTAGATGTCATGCACTATACTTATTTCATAAATTTAGATGTAATATGATATTAGCGTTAGATATATCATTATATTATGAGTATTCAAGGAGTTCATGTTTTTATTAATTATATGCTATTTTAAAAAAACTGATACCGGAAGTCATAACTCGACGATCACGTGATTATATTTGGTAATCTAATGGCATGTTTTGTAATCGACCAATAAAATAACGATATTTTTAGTCACGTGAAATCATATTTGTTTATATAAAAAGTGATCAAGTTGAAACGTCTATAATTTTTTATTTAGAACTTATCTTAAAGAATAAAGTTTGATTTGATTTTTCTAAATTTTATTTTTTGAAAGATTTTAAAAATAATTTATTTTATTATTGAGTTATGATTTAATAAAAGATTTATATATATGTACTAAAGTTTTCATTATATTAAAAAATATTTAACATACTTTTCTAATACAAGTTGTTGATTTGATACTTATATTAGGAGAAATTACTAAATAAAAGATTGATTTATTCATATTAATATTATCAGTTGGTTCAATTTGGTAGAATAACAATTATTAAATAAATATAAATACATATTATATTATCTTTTAATAAATGATTTAAGTTTTTTCTTAAAAAAATACGTGACTAGCAATATATTTAATATTTAATTAATTATAAAATTTGCAGTTATAATATCTTTTATAATTAAATCATAAATCTATTTGAAGTTAATTATATAGTTATATTCAATTATTAAATATCTATGATATTTAATCAAATTATATTAATATTAATTAATATTATATTTATTATTACATTAAGTTTGTTCAATAAATCAATAATAAATTTTGAATATTGAAAATAGGTTGGAATTAAAATTTTCTTTTATTGTTAATGATTTAATCCAATTTTAAAAGATATAATTTATTTTTGATATTGACTAAAAAATATATATACTTTTAGATTTCTGCAAAATAAAACAAGTAGAACATTTTTTATATTTTATATATTTCTGATTTTAAAACTTCTATTATTAGTTTATCTACTAAAAGTTTGTCATAAATAATTATTATTACAACTAAGAATTCTTAATAATTCTATAATTTTTTTACATAATCTTATAATTTTTTAGTTTCATATTCATATAGAAAAACATGAATCAAATTGTAAAAATTGTAAAAATTGCAGAAATTATAGAAATTGCAAAATTTACAGAATTTACAGAATTTACAGAATTTATTCACATTTTAGAATTATCTAATATTATTATTATTTATATAAATGTAATTATAGTTATCTTTATCTATACTATTATTATATTTATTTTTAAAAATTCCTTAATTAATGAATTTTTCAAAAATAGTAAAAAATATGAAAATCTCATAAAAATATAACAAATAACAAATTAATAAAAATAGTTTATATATATTAGTTATTTAATAATCATATAATTATTATTATTTATTATTTTTAATTTAGTAATTTTTACTTTTTTTACCTTTTCTATTTTTTTTATATCTTTTTCTATAATTTTGTAACATAGATAGTATTGAAATATATTGAGAAATTTTGTATAAATAAGAGTGCTATTTTAATATACTCTTTCATATTTCAAACAAATTAATAAATTTTAATCTTTAATATGATAAGTTAACAATTATCTTATTATTATAAAATTAATATTTATCTTTGTATTTTCTTTTATTAAATCAAGTTATCTAATAAAAATAGCTTATTAATTGAACTTCAAATCTTATAATTCAAGTCACTTTTTATAAATCTTGAGCAAGATCAAGAAACTGAATATTGATTTGTATAAAATTGAATTTTTAATTATTATATTTTTGTTTTTAAATTTGAAAAAGATAATTAAAGTATTTTGAATAAAGCATATTGATTTGTTATAGTATTATTTTGTATAATTATATATTGCAACTTTAAATAAATGATATTGAATTATATAGTTGTGTACTGTAACTTTAAATAAGTAATATTGAATTGTATAATTATATATTATAACTCTAAATAAGTGATATTTCTTTTAGTAATTTATTTTCTTTGATATTGAAAGTACTAGAATATATGATTATAAATATAGAAATATTAATATTTTTATATTTAGTTAATAATCTCTATTAGTTAATTGCTTTCTTGAACACACTCTTTTAATCTCTTTTTATCTTTTGATAAAATCCTTTAACAATTTTGCTAAAATTGGCACAGACTTGAATATTTATTTTTGTATTGATTAATTTTATTAGTCTATTTCTCTCTTCCAATTCATATGACTCTCTTATCAAAAGTGAAGAAACTCTTTATTTAAAGTAATTATAATATTATATCAAAAAGTATAATATAATTCTAATAGAATCTATAAATCAAGAAGTACATATTGTTATGATTTAGATTTTCACTA
>CAJVPL010001255.1:0-15355 GCA_910591945.1 Ambispora gerdemannii | reverse complement strand
TCTCTAATTGCAACACTCTCTAAATGCATGCTTTGAAGCTGGTCCCCAGAGGTTGCATTTATGGAGAGTTGACTGTACCAGGAATTTTGTTCTTGTATTAGAATACTTTGAACATGGTGCTCTTTGCACTTATTTCAAAGAAAAAGTTGCAACATTCAATACGATACATATGAAAAAAATATTTAAAGGAGTTCAAAATATTATAGAAGGATTGGAACAACTTCATAGTAATAATATTGTTCATCGTGATCTTCATAGTGGTAATGTTCTATGCAAAGACCAAGCCTTTAGCATATGCGATTTTGGAAGATCAAAATTAGAATCAGAAATAACAACTAATGAAGAAGTTTACGGGATCATACCATATGTTGCCCCGGAAGTTTTACGAGGAAAATCATACACCAAAGCTGCAGATATATATTCTTTTGGAATGTTAATGTGGGAAATATGGAATATGGAAAGACCATTTGAAAATAAAAATCACAATGTCCACTTTATTCTCGATATATGTGATGGTTTACGGCCAGAGATACCTGAGGATATGCCATCAAAGTATCGCGAATTAATGACACGTTGTTGGGATTCTGATTCACCAAAACGACCAACAATAGACGAAATTGTACAAATGAAAGCTTATATTTGTCTTCTAGCTGAGTCTCGTACTGCTACAACAGAAAGAATTCAGAGATTAAAGAATAGATTTGCAACTTACAGACACCCTGGTGCAATATATAGAAGCCGTCCTCTTAGCGGCATGATTGAAGCTGCAGAAAGTCAACGATTATCTTCTCGTATGCGAAATGACGGTAAATTTTTATAGTAACTTTTATAATCAAAAGTAAAAATTTAATTGACTATTGAAGTTTCTTAGAGCCGGACTCGCATGAATTGGAAATTTGTCTTGAAATTGTGTGAAATAAACATAAAGGTTAAAGAATTTCTAATTATTTCTCTGTATTTGTTGCATAAGATGTTTACACTTTTCATATAACCAACACCTATTAATGCTATATAAAAAACCTCTATATAGTCATAACCTTTTTATAATCACCTATTTAATTTTTTTACCGATGGTGGGACTATATAGAGGTTAGACAGTATTTAGAATGGAATCTGATGAACATTTTTAATTATTAGCATTTATTGTGTTAAAATTTGGCATTGTGGCTAATCTCTCATTCAAAGTTCACGAATGAAAGTTTTGGAAAATGATGTTTCAAAGCTTGTAAAGTAGTCATTTATTTTGAAGTTCACTATATTGTGGAATTTAATATGGTGAACATGTTTGATTATTACATGAAAGATCATTGCATTAGTAAAAAAATCGGCTTTTCATAGTATCATTATTTTAAATGTTTAACGACTGTCCTAATTTTAGTTGAATCCTCTGTATATCCAAAACGCATGATTTTTTTTGAAAAAGGTCAGGAGAACGCAAAAATTGAACCCATTAGCTGTAATGAATATTATGTTGGATTACCAAGGCAACTTGAATGTAATTTCTTGTTTTCGATATTATTATAATATACTGTAATTAGATCTGAAAAATATTTGGATATTTTAGAAAAAGAACAAGTTATTTTTTGAAATTAACTCAGAAAATTATTTTAGGAAAAACAGATTTTTAATTTTTTACCTGAAAAATCTGAATAATTTCCTGGGTGATTTTTTTATAGAGAAATAATTAATATTAAATAGTATAAACTAATATAGGTGAATACAAAAATAATAAATATAAAATATATTAATATAACAATAGAATGAAATAATAAAAAATAATATAAAAATATAAATAAATATGAGTTAGCACAAAAAAGATTTGTACATAAGATAATTATTTTCTTTAAAATTAATTCTGTCTCATTAATTAAGTCATTAGATGTTAGAATTTATTTTAATATATATAATTTAATTATATATAGTGACAATCAGAAATAATGCAACAACGTTAAAATTTATTAATTAAACATAGTAAAATATGAATTTTTCTCTTTATATAAAAGTTTTCAATTTTACTAATAAATATTTTTTATTAAAATGAAGATATTTAACATATATTTTTTCAGATTTTTTAGATTTAATCTGATAAAGCTGTTCTAATTGCATATAAAGTTCATTATTTTTTTATAATTAAAACATATAAAAAAATAATTGACTTTATATGCAATTAGAACAGCTTTATCAGATTAAATCTAAAAAATCTGAAAAAAATATATGTTAAAATATGTGATATTATCTTCATTTTAATGTAAAAATAAAAAATATTTATTAGTAAAATTGAAAACTTTTATATAAAGAGAAAAATTCGCATTTTACTATGTTTAATTAATAAATTTTGACGTTATTGCATTATTTCTGATTGTCTATAAAAAAGATTTTGCTAGTACATATAATAATTTTTTGAATTCTTTTCATAAATTTTACTATATAAGATTAATATAAAATATATTTATTATTAAAATTTGAGACTTAATTTTGCTATAACTATTAATTTAATCTTTATAAAATTTAAAATATATTTTTATTAAATGTGTAATAATATACTTGTATACTTTGAAGTTTTAATATTGAAAATTGATAAAAATAATGCTTAAAATATATTTTTTTTTAGAAAAAATATTGCTTTATTTATTATTAAATAAAAGTACAATGAATGATAAAAATAATATAAAAAGTTAGTCTAAATTATTCTTTATTTAGTATAAAAAATTATAGAGATTAGTAACTTTTATTAGAAGCAATTATTAACTTTATTTTGAAATACAAAACTTATTGCACTGGTTCATATTAAACAAAGACAATTAAATACTATAAAAAGTTATAAAACAAATAAAAAGTATATAATAAATATTTAAAACAATTACATAAATAAATGTTGATTATTTGAATTGATAAGATGTATTAGAAATTTTAACTAAAATAACTATTTTTCTCTTTTTTATAATATTATATTAGAAAGATTATTAATAAAATCTATTAGATATAACTAGGGAGACTTACTTTTTATTACTCATATTAAATCATGTGTTTGTACTTTTTGAGCTTTATGATATATTAAAAAATTCGGAATTTGTATTGTAAAGTTTTAGATTGTTAAAAGAACTTCTGGTAAGTTAAAAGGAGTTAACTGCTTCTGTTCTCTACTATAATAAAATTTACTTTAGTCAAATTATTGAAGTATTTAACTGTCTTATTTAAGAGAATTTATTGAGCTTGATTAGCAAAATTGTAGTTTGCAAAAAATTATTTAAATATCATTATAATATTTAATCTACTGTATTTTGTCGCATAAATCACACACTGTAGAAAATTTAAACTTTAATTTAGTGCAATAAGAATATTAATGATCAAAGTAAAAATTTTAGTTATTAAATTAATAACCGTGTGTTTAAATAAGGTTCAAATGTTCTACTCTTAAATCTTGATGAAATTTATTTCTTAATTTATAAAAATTTTTGATGTATCTTTATTGTTTATAGCAGAATAAAATAAAATTCTCATTATTTATGCACATTGTATAATTTAATAATATTGATATTAAAATTAAATTTGTTAAAAAAGAGAAAGAAAATTCTTTGGTTAAATCACAGAATAAATGGGATGAATGCTGGGAAAATGACAATGCCTTTTCCCACCACTCGTCCCAAATGGTAGTAAAACACATCGTCATAAAATTCCAAAAAAAGGTTTCCATGACAATATCTCCTATTCATTAATAATGGGATAACATCATATTTTTCTCCAAAAAATTTGCCGAATTCTTATTACGTACATGTACATGAGACTTTCTACAGATTAGATGACACTTAGGGGCATGCCTTTATCACCTGATTTTTTTGGATCTATGAAAAAATAACACCTGATACGTACATGGCATGCTCTTTAAAATACGCAATAGTAAACTCAAATAACGCATTCATTCGGATGCGTATTTAAGTCTTGATTTATTTACTGTTTTCTGCTTTTGTTAAAATAAACAAAAGAAAAGATGTTCATCGAGTTCAAATCTGAATGCTTGGAACAACAAAAGATGCAAATTTTAAAGTCTTTCCAAATGTTCATTGGAAGTTCTCAAATTTATCAAATAATAATAACGATCTTCTAACTTTATTCATCAATGCGAATCTTTGTTTTTATTCAAATACAAGTCCAAATAATAAATCTCGTAAAATCACACATCATCACCATAAATCAACTTTTTGAACTGGTAAATTCACAGCGCAACGCAAAATTCAAAAGATGCATCTCTCTTAGCTTTTCTATACATTTGGAGAATAGGAACAGAAATAAATTATTTTATTATCGTTAACTAGCGGCAGAAACTTCAATGACGCATTAGCTCAAAATCAAACGGGATGCTGTTACAGCATGGGTTTTAGGAACCAGTGTAAGTAAAGCATTAGCATTTAACTGGTACGCTAAATCTGCAGAAAACAGATACGTAGTGGCTCAATCAAATCTTGCTAGTTGTTATCAACGAGGTGACGGTACTAAAATATCGATACTACTGTACAGGAAATTGGCAGAAGCTATGAAGGGGAACAAAAAATTGTTGTCAATACACAAGATCTCGATATACTGTTGATTCTGTGATTTACGATGATTGGCCAGAAGCAATTATTCATCTTTCAGACGAGAGTGATGGATACATAAAGTCGACTTGAAAAATTCTATGTGATTCAACTTAAAATTTTACTACGGTCATCATCAGTCCTATTTTTCTTGCGTACGCGATATTTACATAGTTTGCAATTTTGGTTGAGCCTGCTATTGATGGATTAGAAACACCGATAGAATGATGAAATCGGATTTGATGCGAATACTCTTTTTGATTCCAGAAAACTTGCATTTTGTACTAAATAAGAAATTGTGGGTGTGTTTTCGTCAGTGGTTGGATAGTATATTTAGGAAATATGAGTTTTGCGGATCAATATTCATTATAAAGCTGTAAAATAATTAGAATAAAAATATTCAATAAAAAAGGAATAAACCGGTCTTTTCTGAATAGATTCTATATAACTTTCATATAGAAACACATAAAAAACCTTCCAGTTATGATTGATTAAATTTTGGGTATAATCGATTGTGCTTATTTTTTTTTTATTAACGTTAATATTAATAAGAATATAATTTGAAGTAGACACCCCTCTTTTTTATTAAAATGTAACAGAACCATTGGTGGTTTATGTGGAAATTACAGTAATGTGCTCCTGTGTCATTTTTTCATAAATTCGTATAAACGTAAGTCATCGTTTTTTTTTTTTCAAATCAATATCGTTGATAACTAAAGATGACATCTAAAGTTTCGAATACTCATGATTGTAGTAAATGCTGAAATTGTAAATACTATGGCTACTGCAAAGCATGTTCAGTTCACAATATTCAAGATTGTAGAAAATGTGCTGATTGTCAAGCTATGCATCTTATAAGCAAATTTATAAAGTTGAAATGCATGAAAATTAATGATGATAAATTCCCTTTTGAAAATTCATCAATATTGAATATCTTGCAAAAGGAGGTTTTGTACCAATTTATAAAGTATCCTGGTTGGACGGAAAATTAGTTTATGCTTGGGATCATGTAGAGAATAAATTTAAACGATGAGGATAAACTGAAGTTGTGTTGAAATCATTACACAATTCAAAGCGAATTACATCCGAGTTTATAAACGAGGTAAAACAAACACCTTTTAAAGTGTAAGCATATTCAGACTGCTCTAAAGTTTTGTTGAAGATTATGGAATAGCTAAAAAATGAATACTCGATAGATCTTCGTAGATACATGTATATGAATTCAAAATACGAAGAATTGAAAAATTAAGACTATTATTAGAGGGTTGAATAAAATTCACAACGAGGAATTTGTGCATCGTAACTTTCACTCTGGAAATATATTATTACTAGATGAACAACCATTCGGTGAGCGGAGTCATGATATTCACCTTGTATGCGACATCTATACGTGATGGAGTACGACCTAAGATATTTCTGAATGATACAGCTGCTGATGAACTTTACTCGTTTCTCTACTCGATCAAATGGATCGATATCGATGAAGAGTGAAAACTGAATACTTTGCCTCAGTACTACAGCTCTTTAGAATCTCCTAAAACATATGAAGAAATTTAATAGTGTCTTAAACTAGAAATGCAGAAACGGAAGAGATTAAACGGCAAAAAAAAATTCCTGCATATACGAACAAATCCACTCCAATGCATTAAACCAGTCAAATCTTTACTTCAAAATCAATTTCAATTCTAAATGATACATTTTATTTTTAAATATAACTCACGTTGCCATTTCATATTAAACAAAATTGTATCGAATATTCAGGTTCTGTTTGTATGTTCCAAACGAAGGTAAAATCGCTTGTTATATTATTTTTATTGAAATGTATTAAAAATATTTGTCTGCATACAACTCTAGAATACGTGACTACTGAATATGATATAGATATAGATATTAATGCCGAATCTACAAGTACGTACCAGTTTGTATCTTCAAAACGAAAAAATGAAAGTGAAATTTATTAGTTATAAACTTGATGGTATTTACTATTTTAATATTATTTTCATATTATTTTTTCATATAAAAAACGCAATTGTTTGATTCAATTAAATACATGTACATGTACTTTATACGTTTGCCGTATTAGCATACATATACGTATCGGTATTTGTTTGTGTATCGATTTAGACACACACAAATATATCGATATGTAGAATGTAAACTCCGTTATCGTTATACGTACGTAGATACCGATATCGATACTTTAGGATTTCATCAATAATTTGGAAAATTAAAAAAACCGCATACGACTCGATACAGCGATCAATAATTAAAAAAAGTTACCATCTTAGAACTGACATCGATTAATTGAAATTAAAATAGATAAAAGCAGTAAATTGTGTCTGGCTACATATCCGAATATAATCATTTTGCATAAAATCGTGTTTCTTGCAAAAAGACACTACAGTTCATTCCTGTTAATATGACATAAGTTTTAGTCATGATGTCGAAATACGTATGTAATAATATTGAATATAGATAGCGCAGTTTCGTCATATCAACAAGAATATTATGATAACCGGTATCAAATTAACTGGTGGATTGTCCATGTATTATTTGTCATTTTGTGATGCAAGATCAGGCGCCAAATTCTTTGTTGAGTTATTTAAATATTGTTCAATGGGATCTATTCATTCAATAAATAATACATGTAAATGAAAAATTATGTTTAATTGGTTAATAATGTTTTTTGTTGTGATATAAAAGTTAAAGCATGCTAGTCACGAAATTATATATGTAACGATAAGGATGAATGATATTAATTATTATAATTTTCTATATCGAAATGATTCTGATTGTATCTATTAAGAAAAGTAGTTTAATATTGATGGCATGGACAATTTTCCTCATAAAATTTTCGTATAAATCTGCTGCACTCTCAAACATCTTTACTTTCAAAAAGAAAAAATAGAATACAAAATAAAACTAATAACTGAACGTAAACTTCTATATATGAACCTAACCCTCACAATTGAATAATTAACTAAGTCTACCAAAAAATCACAATTAATCACCACAATCACAAACGATCATATGCTCACGTAGTCCTGATGTGCCAAGTAAAAAATGCAGCCGTAGAGAATTTATTCTTCAAGAACAGAAAAGAGATGTATCCACTTTGCCAGCTAAGTCTGATACACTAGCTTTCAAGTAGCAATACAAATCGATGGGTCACCGTCTTAAACGTCTGCAATTTTGACACCCACTCACAATAATTAAGGCTATACTTATAACTTTACGACAGCCACTTATATAATTATCAAAACATTTATAATCAACGATATTTAAATTTCCTATTTTATTTGAAACAGATTTTTTCTTCGCTAAAGACAACAATAATAAAAATACAGGTAGTGACAGTTGCATAATTAATATCGATAATGATAATAACGGTCCAATTATTAATTCTTCGACGCAGAACCCATTTATTATTAATATTCCAATAACACCGTTAATGTCTTCACCTTTATCGCAATCACAACATTTCACAACTATTTATGACAAAATATGATTTATCGAATGTCATTTTTGACGATTTGCTATATGTTTAGCTTCTCTTAATAATTTTACTTAAATTTGTTTTGCTCTCTCTTCTTACATTTTAATGTTAACTAGATTATGTGTTATATGTATGTTGACTTCTCTTGATAATTTTACTTTATAGTTATATTTTATTGTTCTCTATCTTCTTATGTTTTGATGTTGTCTTTGTTTTATCAAATTTGTTATATGTTTCTAAATACAGTCCACGTGGAAAGTATTGACGGTTAGTTTACTTAAAGAACAAATACACAAAAAATTTATCCTTGGACATCATGTTCTTAAAAATCAACACATGATAAATTCTCCTTACATGTCAACCCAGCTTTAAATGCCATTTGGCATGTCAAAAGTATAAGTACTACTACTAGTAACACTAGTGAAAGAGTACCCGGAATGCCAATTGAATTGGCTCATTCCAGGTACCCTCACAATACATTTCGAGGAAAGAAAAAAATTATTTTCTTGAATCGTTAACCTTGTGACACAATATATCATGATCTAGTGGTCTAAATTGGGTAGAAATACCACCATTCGATTTGTTTAGTCAAAGCAAATTGAACGGTAGTATTTTGTTCAAATGGTTTACTGATCACGAGATATCGCGTCCCAAAGTTACAGACTCAAAAAAAATGCTTTTTTTCTGTGCCTGGAATGAACCAATTCAATTGGCATTCCGGACACCCTTCCAATACTGGGATTTTTTATTTTTACTAGTAATATTATTTCAATTTATTTTCAATTTACCCTTCACGATTTATAATATATATAGTTTTGAGCACAATTCTTTAAGCTGGGAATTTTTCTCTTTAATGGGCGAAGACGCGTTAACTAATAAAATTTCGCGTAATTACGATGCTCTTCATGATCGAGTCTGCGTCATAATCCTATTAAATCAAGATATTGTTGTGCTTTCGTTAGGTTGGGGCGATTTGAGGGATTTCTAACGCAACAAGTCTTTGGGAGAGATTATTAGATTGATTGATGTTTGTTCGATATCTAGAGCCTGTGCCGATATCTACAGATATCGTTGACTACGTTGATTTTTGGGGGAAGAGAGAGTCTATGTGGTTCAGGTGAGTGTTCGGGGGTTCTTTTATTGTTGCTTTTTATAGGTAAAAGCCTTAAACTCTTTAAAATATTAATAACAATCGTTACTTTTTCTAGACAAAAGCCTTAAACTCTTAAAAATAATAACGACAATTACGATTACGCAAAAAACGGTTTTTATTAACAATGCGATTCTTCACAAAACTACGCCTTTTCTGGTACAAGGACCTAACCAACAATCATTATAGCAATTAATGTAGGGGGGAGAGAGAATTTTACAAGCGATAATTTACTTAGTGGGAGAATAATTGTACGCAATAATTCAAGTTTAATTTTGCTTGGAGAACAATTGTACACAATTTTATTCTGTTCTTTACTAATAGCCCGTGGGCCATTCTTTTATACATTTTTTTGTGTGTTATTATTTTTGTACCGTCAAAGAAGGCATATTGTTTTACTAAAATAAAAAAAGTTTATAACGGACGCTCTATCATCCACAGCAGAAACTGATGGAACCGCGCTGAAGATTGATGAGGAGATGCTGAAAACGATGAGGAGATGCTGAAAAATAATGATGAGACGCTGAAAAACAATGATGAGACGCTGAAAATAAGGAAAAATAATAAGGAGACGCTAAAAAAAAGAGAACGCGAGTGGCGCAATTCCGTGTCGCATATTAAAAAGGGAACTTGTTGTTTTTATTAGCCTGTCGTCATGCTGAACAATCACAAACCGCATTTGTTGACATTCGTGACTAAATCTGTTGCTGTTTTGCTGAATAATCTACAGCAGTATTTGTTGATAATGCGGTGGGAATTATCTGCTGAAGAGCTTACCACGTTGTAATTGAATTTCATTTATCAGGTGGTCATTTGCTCATTTTTCGTCGCTATCATGGTCGTGTGCTGGGAAGAATGAACAGCGGACCGATGGGGACTAGAACCACGACTATCGCCCAGAACTATTTTCCAATTAGCCGCCAATTATTTTCCCACCCGAAGGAGGATAATTTCCGTAGTTGTTGCTGTAAATTCTACCGGTTTTGGAAATCAGCGACGCTACACATACGCTGATCCGACGTTATTGACATTCGCGACTCGTTTTCCGTCGATTATCCTCGAAGAACCGTAATCGAGGAAGTTTGTTTGCCGGCGGTAACAATATGTATTACGGTGAGATACATTTCGGGATTGAAATGCCAGCCTTTTTTAGAAGGAGGCCAATTACATGGTACTGTAATTCCGTGCAGACTATAAATAAAAAGAATCGAACATATTAAAATTCCTTTCTTAAGATCATTCAGACGGGATGATCTATTGCTGTTTTCGAATTAGACTTGTAAAAGATCGATCAAAAATAAGTTTTATTTAGCGTTAGTTAATTTATAGTTCAAATAAAAAATCGATCGTGATCGCAGTAATAATATTTTTTCTTAACAAGTTATTTAACCGAAAACTAATCAGATCAAATATAACAGCATAATCAATACAATACTGACGAGATTGTGTCAATAATATAGGACTCCGGACAATCTTAAAGAACTGGTATGCCATAATTCTGGTCAAATTTATAAAATTCGGCCAGAATTGGCATTCCAATTCATTTAAGATTATCCGGGCCCTATAATATGTTCCAAAGTGCTAATCAACAATTGAGAAGAGAAAAAGGAAAAAAAGATTTGAGAGAAACTTTTTCTTGTGCTACTTTACAGCAAACTTATCAAGGTCAGCCTCACCAAGTGTATATTAGTAGTAATTAAGAACAAGGAGTGATTCCCAAGAATTAACTTCAACCTGTTCTTTTTGTTTAGAAGATAAACACTTTACTGTCCTCGGACTAATGAAGGAACGGGATACTTAAATTGTAATGATTCTGAAATGATCCTGAAATGACCCTCGTAATATAGTATAAAATCATGCCAATCGCATTTAATTTACAATGAAATATACCTTCTTCAATCAGAAGGAAGACGGGTATTCCGAAGTTTCGACACTAGGTGAGCTGTTTTAAAATAGCTGAAAAACTGTGAAAACATTTGTTGACATATGTGCATATTAAAATATTAAGTTAAAATGAATGGATGCCTGTTACTTTGATTAAAAGGTTACATTCTCTCTTTCTATATCCACACAAAACAAAGTCAACTTCAGTTAACTGTGCTTTTCTCTAAAGAAACGTACGCCTGTAAAATGTCTGTAAAAAAATAGGAAAAATCCCGATATGTCTGCAAAAAGGCACTTTTATGTGCGTTTACGGAGTAAACACGTATTTGAGTAAGTGTATGAAAATGTAGGACAAGCAACCCTTTACGATCTTTTCTAGCAAAGGTTTAAAAGATATTCGTTATCAGATGTCGGTGATCAAAAAAAAGATGATTCAATAAACAACAATATAATGAAATTTATTGGAAAGGGGATACGACATCAATGGAAAGCGTATCTTATCTCTATCATATCCGGAGGATCGATTCCACAATTTTGTAGCCTTAGCGTTAAATTAAAAATAACTAATCCACCGGTTGTAATAACAATGAGAATTTTCTAAAAGTAGTTAAAACTAATAAAAATTAATTACGTATTGTTTAGAAATACGGGTACATGTACTTAGTAATCGAGAGCGAAAAACGTGGTTTTAATTCAGTACTGCCTAATTTCGGGATTTTCTTCATTACGTAAGAACTACTCAAAATAACCGAGCGTGTAATTATCCATTAGAAGTTTTACAAACAAATATTTGATGAGAATGTTAAAATCTTTGAAACGCGTGTTAGTAATAGATTATTTTTGACATCTTGAACTATACGGAAATCCTTTGTTTGACTAAGTGAAAGATGCGCAAGGTTTATTTTTAACATTGACGTTAGATGCAACTGATAACGTAACGGTAAATCCTGATTTAAAACAGTAACGATAGGAAATGTTGAGCCGTCAATCTGCCAAAAAAGTACATTTTAAATAAATTATTATCGTTATTTATGCATAATGATCAAGAGAATTTCTTTATGCCAAGAAATTTTAAATGTTTGTCTTTATGTTATTAGTATGGGAATAAAATCATCCAACATAAAGACAAAGATAATCTCAAAAGGAGATTCTAAACGAAAGATTACTAATGTTTAGAACAAAAGATGTTTGTCCTATGTTTTACGTGCATATAAATCCAACTCTTTAGAATTTTTTGTCATAATTATAAATCTCTAGTCTGTTCAAATTTGCATTTTTTTAATCATCTAAAGATGACCAATTTCACCAGCCCTAATTACGCGTATTTAACAGATCACGAAATACAGATTTTACAACAATGCCCTTACCGATTAACTCTTACGATTGATGAATTAACAAAATCAGCCGTAAGAAAATACCATGATTTTGATAAATCACCACGACCACAAAACAGTTGGATAATTTTTCGAAGAGATTATGAAGCGTATTTACGTTTATGTGATCGATATGCCAAATCAACAATTATTGAAACAGCAAAGGAATGCAGCTCAAGGTGGAAAAAACTATCAAGCGAAGTCAAGGATTTCTTCAAAATATTGGAAAGAATAGCTTGTGAGAATCATAAGCGTGTATATCCTGATTATAAATATAAGCCAAAAAATCCAAAGAATTCAAGTGGTAAAAAATTTATTTTTCGAGAACAGAAAAAGTATCCTACTTCATCAGCTAACCCTAACTCTTCAACGTCACTAAGTTCGACAGTCACTGACAATAATCAAGACTATACTAATAACTTTACGATAGCCATATATAACAATCAAGACTATACTAATAACTTTACGACAGCCATCTATAATCATCAAGACTATAGTGATGGCCTTACAACCATTCCTAAAGACTATAGTGACGGCCTTACAACCATTCATCAAGACTATAGTGATGGACTTACAACCATTCATCAAGACTATAGTGATGGCCTTACAACCATTCATCAAGACTATAGTGATTGGCTTACAACCATTCATCAAGACTATACCGATGCTAATGATCTAACTCAAAATTCGATCAACAACGCGTTCAATGAATTAGATAATCAACTTCCTATTTTATTCGATTTTTCCTTCGCTGATAATATTAACAACAATTACGATAAAAATACATATGGTGAAAGTTACATAATTAATACCAATAATGATAATTATGATTTAATTAATAATTATTCAACGCAGAACCCATAATCACTAATCTTTCCAATAACATCACTGATATCTTCACCCTTATCGCAATCACAATCACTCTCACAACTATTTATGACAAATTATGATTTATCAATTGTCATTTTTGACAATTTGTTATATGCTAACTTCTCTTAATAATTTTTACTTAAAGTTTGTTATTCTTTTTTGAGCATAAATCTCCCTTCCATTTATATAAAACATAAAGTTACATAATATAGAAAAGCATCATGAATAATTCCTCGCAAATAATATTCCTGAGATTTAGTTTGGTTTTATTATTCTCGTTACTTCGTTTATTTCGCAACTTCGTTTATTTCGTCACTTCGTTTATTTCGCTACTTCGTTTACTTCGTCACATCGTTATCACGTTACTCCGTTATTTCATGACTTCGTTATGTCGTTCTGTTCTTCTGTTTTTTTCTAGTCTTTTATGTTTTGATATTATCTTTGTTTTATTTACAAGAACATAAATACAGGTCTATGACATTCGCGAACTTTTTATATTTTATAATAAATAAAACTAGACATATGTTCTATCCAAAAGATTCAAGGTAACGGTCGTACGATTACATTTACAGGTACGTACATGTATAATGATCTCGGAGATTGATTCCTCATTTATCGTTATGTACATGTACTGTATTTGTACGTACGATATCGTTATGATCACAATGTTATTCAAGATTTGTTCAAGTCTCACAGCTAAATATTGATAAAAACATCAAAGATATTAATTGAATGAAATAGATCACATTTGCGATATGAGGGAAACTTGTGTTGTTTTGTTTGGCTAATATTGCTTCATTTGAAATTTTCTTTTTCTTGTTGATTAGCGGATGTTCCGGGTAAATATTCTTTGCCATGTTATATACGTATTTTGCTTCATTATACATGTGTTGGGTTTTTATGATCACTGTTTAGATAAGAAGCCATCTCTAGAATCGAATAACTCAAGATCGATTCTAAAATCAGATATTGATTATTACGTAGCATCGATTCCTATTTCTAAATACATGTATAACAAAATCAAACTACAACCAAAAAAAATATTTATCTGAACTTACGTTTAATCAACAAAAAAAAAGATAATCAGCAAAGTGAGATTACTGCTATAAAAATAATGATAGATCAATATCGATATCGATATGCAAATAGGATAAATGCACAGTGAGTCAAGCCAAAAAAAACAATATGAAAAACTGGGAAAAAGCAAAAGAATTAGTGGAAAACTATTTTTATCCTCTCCGAAAATGATAGGATATGGCCATTCTGAATCTGCAGTTGCCCATACGTAGTTACATTTTTTAATAATTAATATGAAATGACGTTTCACCAGTAGATATACCTATTACGTACGTAGACACACAAACTGAAAATATTATGATCACGAACTACATGTAATTACGTACATGTAATTATGTATGTACATGTATTACATGTACGTAATTGTTATTTTTCCTAGAGAACATCTTAACAATAAAGAGTGTAAAACACAAAAATTATGATTCATAAAAATGAATTACATGTACTACTAATGTGTTAATTTATTCTTTTATGCTTCGTTTGATTCTTCATTTGTCTCACTCAACATTATGTGCTATCATTCTCTCTGTTATCGTTGTTAAATGTATGTATGTTAATCACCATCAGTTTCGTTTTCACTTTCTATTTGCATTAATAAAATGATAATACATGAAGTACACGCAATTATTAAAAAGCAAATTTTCATCATGCGGCTATGTAAGATTGCGTAATATCCTTTGGGGGAGGGGTCTAACAGTGTCTTATGTAATGTACAGTAGCGGTCATAAGTATCCGAACGCCCCCAATTTTTTATAGATCATGCGTATCATCCTAAAAATTCCTGAAAACAAAGAATAACATAAATGCTGATCACCTACTCCTTTTAAAGTTGGTAGAACTTCTACATCGGGTGTTTAATGTTCATTAAAATTTTACATCACAAATTCCAAAACACATATCTCAATATCTAATAATCTAATCATTGACATCCAGT
>CAJVPL010001254.1:0-15358 GCA_910591945.1 Ambispora gerdemannii | reverse complement strand
ATAAAAATAAAAGTAATTAAAAACAATGTGTATTCAAATTAATAATATGATCTACATTTCACATCTAATCTAATTAGTGCAACATTAAGAAGTATTAATGTAGATCTGTGTTAAATTTCTACATGTTATGTAAGAAAATGATAAATATAACACGAAAAAGGATAGATATGATACAAGAAAATACAAGGGTATGTGAAATTTGTTACAATATTAAAATAATGATTATAAGTTATAATTTAATATATATTTTTTCTAGATTTTTTTCTGATAAAATTGTTTTAATTATAAAGTTATTGCAAAAATTTTTATAATTATTTTTATATTTTAATTATAAAAAATTATTGTAATAACTTTGTAATTAAAATAACTTTATCTGAAAAATCCAGAAAAAATATATGTTTATTTTAATATAAAATATTTATTAATAAATTAAAAATTTTTATTATATTTATTAATAAAATTATATGTATAATTTCATAATTTTATTAGTTATTATATGTAATATTATCTTTATTTAAATATAAAATTAAAAAATATTAATAAAAATTTAAAAATTTTATATAAAAAGAAAAACCAATATTTTTTATATTTTTATTATATTTTATTAATAAATTTGTTTTAGTATTTCATTTTTTTAATTATTATATAGTATCTAACAGATAAAGATTTGAAAAAAGTTTGGTTTAGTTTGAATTTAATTCAATTCAAACTTAAATCTGACTGGAATCTGCTCAAAAGTTTGATTTGAAAATTCAAATTCAATTAAAAGTTTGATTTGAATTTAGTTTAAACTTTGAATTAGACTTGAATCTAATCAAAATTCTGATTTGAGTTCAAGTAAATATTTAATAAGATTCTAAATAAAGTTATAAATCAGAATTAGAGTTACAAATTGATATAAGATAGTTAATATTAAAAGTAAATATTTAAAAAGATATTTAAAATTATTTTATGACTTTAATAACTTTATAATAAATGTTTATTTTGTTATAATAATAATAAATTATTATTATAAATAAAATTATATCCAGAAATTTAAGTTACAATTTGATATAAAATAGTTGCTATTAATAATTATTCAAAAAAATATATAAAATTTATAATAAAATTTAATAATTATAAAAATAAAAATAATTTAGTTATTATTAATTAAACTTTTAATTCTTACTAAATAGTATAATTGATATTAAAATTGTAGCTCTTATTTAGAATTACAAATTAGTATATAATATTATATATTAATCTTTAATTAAATTCAAACCAAACTTGAACTCACATAATAGTTTAGTTCAAATTCAATTTGAACTTTGAACTTTTTTGAACTCAAGTCAAAGTTTGATTTGAATTAAATTCAAACTCAAACAAAAATTTGGTTTATAGAAATACTAATTTTGATATTATTTATATTATAATTTAATAAATCTATTAACTTAAAATAATAAATTTTGTTTTTTATTATAATATTTTGCTGAATTACTATATAATAAATTAGCTATTTTAAAATATAATATCTTAATATTTATTAATCTAATTTGAGTGAAAATATTATTATTTAATCTGGTTAATCAATTAATGATATTTTTACTCAAATTTGATTACTAAATACCAAGATATTTTATTATAAACTAACAAATTTATATTTGTTGATCGATTTTTTATTAAAATTAATTGCCAAAAAAATGAATTAATTAATTTAAAATATAATATCTTGATTTTACTAATCTATTTCAAACAAAAATAATAACTTTCAATTTGTTTAGTCAAGATAAATCAAATAATATTGAATCAAATCATTGAAAATCAAAATATCATATCTTAATTGACTGATTAATTTTTGTTAATGTTTAAAAAAATGAATCTATACTTGTAAAAAATGCAATATTTCAATATTTAGTGATCTGATTTTAACAAAAAAAACTGCCATTTGATTCATCTTGGCTAAATGAATTGAATGGTAATATCTTTGTTCAAATTAGATCACTGGTCATCAATAATTAGGTTATTAGATACTAAGATATGTGCTATGAAATAACTGGAATATGAAAGTTTACGAACATACAATATCTGATATAGAAGCTTTATCAATCTATAAAAGATATTAATGATCAATATTTTCAATATTCTTTGTGCTCAGAAAATTTTGGTACATTATACATGATCTATGAAAAGTCATGAGTGATGGTTATTCTGATGAGTACATACGTATATTGTATAATACGCTCCATAAATGTAATCTCTGATTGGTCATATGGACCGGCGAATTATATTTAGGAATAGTACTATATGTTCTTGGGATTACATTTTGAAGAGAAATAATTATCGATAATGGTAAATGGATATATTTAGATCACGAAGAATTCGCAAACCTATTGATCAACATAATATCTAAAGTCATCAAACGTTTGTATTAAACTGCTAGTAAATGCAAAATTTAATCCGTGAATATAGAATAGGCACTTTCTGAGCATATTCACGGATTAAATTTCTTAGTAAAGATGTTTATACATTTTATAAAACACAAACGTTTGATGACTTAAGATGTTATGCACCATACTATCATAATAAGGATGTTGTGGTAGTTAATGAGACATATGCGAGCAAGAAATGTAGCAATTGTGGGTGAATACATCAGAAGTTAGGTGAACAAAAATATTTAGATGTGGATCTTCTTTCGGATGGGACTATCCTATTATAGGGTACAGGTTGGATGATTGTATGCTGTCTATCGAAGACATCCGAAACGACGTGTATTGTTTTCAAATTAATAATTCGGGCGTAATTTCTTTGTTTCTGTCATAAATCAATTACAAAAAAGTGGCTAAAAGCCTAGATCTTTAGTATAAATAATACTCTCTAAAATTATTTACGTTCTGTACGAGATAGAACAATTGAAAGTGCTCCTATTATTGGCAAGAAGAAGTAATTCTTAATTTTGCCATGCAATTAATTAATTCAGTTTATATTGTTATAAACACGGAACTTCACAACATATATTTTTTCTTTACCTGGACCATTCAAATAATAAAAGATTCTAGCCATTTTGACCGCCAAATCTGTATATTACTTTCTCACGCAATAAATGCTTTCTCTTTTGCACGCGATAATTCTAGATTTTCGGAAAATTACTACGTAATTAGGAATGGATTCAATCTAGACAAAATCGGTTTTTATTTCACAATATTAGCATATTGGCGCTAACATATGTATGCACACACCCCTAACACAAAAAATCATTGGAATAAATCGATTACAAATGAAGTTCAAAACAAACAAATTAAAACAATTTTTGATAGCAATTTCTTTTTCTTATTTATCTATGCAATGATTTTTTTCGTGTATCAAAATAAAGCCTCCGCGTTTCGAAGTAACACGTGGTGATGACGATTATTCCGATGCAACCTTTAAATTTTGTGGAGAACTATCAAATGTTTTTGTGTAAAATACAAGAACCTAGATAACGATAACTGTTTACTAATGAGAAATCATGGAGTCTTCTCTTTGTTTATTATCATGGTAATACATGTATATGTATCGGTATGTACGTACACAGTTTATACCGATACGTGTCACATTAAAACCTATAATTAAATGTTTAGCGTTAGTTTTTTTTGTTTTAAAAATTTAATTACTTATACAAAGGCTATCGCTATACGTAGTAATAGGTTTTAATGTAACACATATAACTATGATGTATGACTCGCACTAAACTCATCGACGCAAGAAGATAAAGATACTGAAAAACAAAGTATGGTTATCTCGTCACATGATTCTTAATATAAAACAGAATTCAGAATGGCGTTTTAAAATGGTATTGCAAGAGGCCGAAAATAATACGATGTCCCATTGTAAAAGTATGGGAGATTGATAGTCTATTGTCAGGCTGAACAAAAATTGTGTTGCCTTGACTA
Organism: Ambispora gerdemannii; assembly: GCA_910591945.1. Lineage (NCBI taxonomy): Eukaryota > Fungi > Glomeromycota > Glomeromycetes > Archaeosporales > Ambisporaceae > Ambispora > Ambispora gerdemannii. The sequence goes on along the minus strand of CAJVPL010001254.1, from coordinate 11,450 downwards.
CTGATCATATCAATTGAATGTTTCTTTGAATAAAGAACAATTTATTTTTTTTTGATCCAAAAAAATAAAATACCTCAGCAATGATACATAACTTAAAGGATCAATAAATAACTGTTTGGTTTGGTTTTGATAAAATCTACAATCTTCACACTACGTATTTTGTAACCCAGTGAGTTAGCTTCGATTTTATCACTGTTTAGCGAATCCAAACCGAAACTTGTAGTTTGAACAAAATAAAAAAGTGTTCATTTGAAACCTTGAAACACTAAATTTTTTTAAAAATAATTTGACACAGATTATGTTGTGAAATATAGAGTGATATAAATCAAAATTTACAATTAGTAAATTCTCGCATTGAACAACCCCTTTTCCCAAGACAGATCCTAATTTGAACCATTAATTAAAAATGTTCTACTCTATGAAATCTACTATTTACCAATTTTCATAAAAATTGGCCAAAATTCACCGAGATTTGAGACCCCGAAAGACCGAATCTATGCTAGGAGCACTAATACATGTATTAATGCTCCTAGCATAGATTTGGACTTTAGGATCTTAAATATCTATAAAAATTGGTAAATAGGTGGTTCAAATTAGGATAAGTCTTGGAAAAATGGTTGTTCAATGCGAGAATTTACTAATTGTAAATTTTGATTTAAATCACTCTATATTTCACAACATAATCTGTTGTCAAATTATTTTAAAAAATATTAGTGTTTCAAGGTTTCAAATGAACACTTTTTTATTTTGTTCAAACTAATAGTCATGGAAATAAAAATTCTATATAGAAAGTTAATTTTCGTGTTCAGTTTACATGTATACGTACATGTAATACGTAAGAATCAACCAATCCAATCTGATTCAAACTACGTATGTGTGAAGATATCCATAATACACTTATATACAATTACATCAGGAAGTTTTTGAAACACATTAGACGTGTTTTCTACAACCCCTAAATTTTTAATTAGTAAAATTAACGTAAAACAATACTACAAGGATAGAACAACATAATGTGTTGTTTTACACTTGCTAACCTTTCTGGTGCAGTATTGGCCATTTGATCGAAATTCTGCAAATTTTTGACTAGAATAGTACTAACTATTTACAGTTACATATAATAGTATTTAGCTGGTGTAATAGTTAATTTAACGGCAATGTCATCATGAATTCTAAACAACCTCACAGACTTTCCGCATATTTTTCCGACTTAAAAGAGCCTAATTAAAGTGTTTCCATGGATTTTAGAGATGATTTTAAAGGAGTTAAGTGATGAGGGTAGCTATCCAGTATATTTATAAATTAAAATAAAAAATTGTTATATCAGAATCTTAAACGAATTTAATAAACAAATCCAAAAATGTAAAATTGATCAGATTCACCTTTATTTCAGGTAGTTAACCACTTTTTCTTCAGAAAATAAAAGCTAAGATGCGAGATCGTGAACTTATGCGCGTATAAATTTAATAAAAATATACTTGTGGATATAATTTTAAAATGAATTTTAATCACTTTCTAGCAGCAAATAAGTTTTTGCTTTATTCATGAAATGCAGTCCCTAGGTAATAACTTTAATTATAAGATTTGACCAGGATTGTTCACTTTCAGGAACAAGCAAAATTAACTCTACAAATCTATTTACTATATCCATCCTTTAGATTTTTATTAACATTCAGCTGTTTTTTCTCTTTTATTTATTTGTCATTAAAAGGTAATAATCATATATTCAATTATTTCTTTCAAGTAATACATATACATGTATATTTAATAATAATAAATTATAGTTATTTAATAACTTATCGTGTTACTTTGCGAACATGAACTTTCGAACATGTTCCGTCATGAGATGAAAAACATGTGCACACTACTTTTTTCTGATTGGCTGAACTAGAATGAATATATAAAATTCATGTGCACCAGATCACAAAAGTGTGCACATCAATTTCAGACACGGGGCTTTCATGTCGACAACGACAACGGCTGTGTACAGCACTTAACGTTAATGATTCCGTGTTAATTATTTCTTTCACACGGACAAGTCTATCTCACCATAAGCCGGCACAAAAGTCCTTTGTCTGAAATTAACAAGTGATGTGCCGGCATTAACACTAATAGACGCATCAAAGTATTGGATATAAAAAATGTCGGACATGAACCCCCGTCTTGGCCGTCCGTGTCCATTTCCTTGTCCTTGACATATTCACACAATTGCTTTGTAAGGCCAATAATGACGTTCAAATAGTAATTAATAATTATCTGATGGTGACGATAATACATTATGTAGTGAAAACGTGATTGATACAAGTATATTTTTAAACTATTTGACTCCATATTCGTCCTTTTCTATCGTAAACCATTACGAGATATAAATTGAGCTCTTCCTTTAAACCCGATATAAATGGTTTGAAATTCATTTTCGTTATATATAGACCAACACAATTAAATCTAAAAACAATAGAAATTATAAAAAAGACCGCTCTGGAACCAATTTCTACGAAATAAAACTAGTTAATATATAGTCGACTCGTGAGTTTCCACAGAAAATCTGTGGACGAGTAACAGTTGATCATTCATTCATCACAATGTGATTGAAGGTGTCGGAGTCTGTATTCTCTACCTTAATTAGGATGAAGATGGTGGACATTAGATGCATCATCATCATACGAGTTTTAAAATCAAATCAAAAACCAAACTCTGAATCATGAAATCCCGAAAGCGATGACGAATATTGCATAGTCCGCTTATCGTTGTACATGTATATGGTGCATAACATCTAAAGTCATCAAACATTTGTATTTTATAAATTTTATAAAATGTAAAAACTTCTCAACTAAGTAAATACAAAATTTAATCCGTGAATATGATAGAATAGGCCCTTTCTGAGCATATTCACGGATTAAATTTTGAAATGTTTGATGAACTTTAGATGTTATGCACCATACGTATGTTGCAAATGAACTTTTGATCTATATTAAAAAGGGTCTTCTTTCCAGCTGACTGGATTCCGAATCTATGCAATGATGAGGTTATCTTTTTGTTAGCCAATTCTTTTTGCAAATCCATATGGCAAAAGTTATCTTCAATTGCCACTGTGCATGTATGCGTCTGTGATACATGCATTATAGAAAAAAAATGTTGTCCATTTTTGGTTTATTTGTTTATTACAGTGAGATTTAGTACGACAGAAACTAACAAGCCAGTTGAATTTTCGAACGTTCTCGGCCTTTGTCAGGTTTTCTTATTGTATAACAATAAAGTAAAGATCGATATGGATAGCGGTACGTAGTCAATTAGACAATATCGATATGGAAACAATCGAGCGCAGTCAAAAATTAATAAATACGAGGATATTGATATTACAATTACGTTTTTTAAATAATTTATACAGCATACGTACTTTTTCGTCTTTCCACATTTCGCCGTCATCCAAATCTTACATAAAGTTCCTACCACATCTCAAAATCAAGCACAACACACTATACACACGTAATCTCTAACAACAACACACATACTCTCTACAACACTCTCTAACAACACTAAAAATTAATCATAATACAGCCATGACCACTTATTTTTCACCAACAGTTAAATTACCGGTAATACAACCAACACACATATCAGAGGGGTCTTATAAAACGATTGGGGATTTAAACGCATATTGTGTCGGTCGCCCAAAAAACAAGAAAGCGGTAATAGTGTCGCATGATATGATGGGATTCAATCCTCGATCGGAACAGTTATGTGATATAATTGCTTCGCAAGGATTTTATGTAGTAATGCCATACTTCTTCAATGATGAGCCATACACAATAGAACGTGTAAAACGTGAGGGGTAAGCACATTTATCTTCAAATATTTAAATGTTTAGAAAATATGAAACTTATCGCGTTCTTTATGCTTATAAAATTAGAAATATTGAACGATTTCTATGGCTATCACAAGTAGCACCACAAGCTCACGTAAATAAAGTAATTGACACAATAATCACACATTTACGAGCAGAAGGATACAAAGCATTTGGTTTCTTTGGTGCATCATGGGGAGGAAAATGTGCCGCGTTCGCTTCACATAATCCAGCATTTACTGCTGCGGTTCTTGTACACGTGCCGTGGTTAACGGTCAACGATTTTAAAGACACACAGTGTCCGGTGGCAATATTATCACCAGGTGATTTAAGAGATTTGGTAAGTGAAGAAAACTAAGATGCTTTACTTTAGATCTGTTATTTATTTTACTTGTTTTCTCTATAGACACCGATAGTTCAAGATCTAAAATCCACAAAACCCTTCGCGCGTAAAATTGTACATAAGCGTTTTCCGGAAGCAAAGTATGGATGGGTTGGAGTACTCAGCGATTACTCAAATCCAATAGTAGCCGAATTAAACACGGAGGCAATGCGAATAGCAGTCACTTTCTTTCGAGAGAATATCGGTATAAGAAATTATTAAATTGAAGAGCAAAATACCTATCTTCCCTCAAAAATGACATCACAACATACATAAATAACTCCAAGCATTTTCTTATACATTTGTTTATAAAAAACAATTTTTTGTAAATCATTATTATTAATGATTTATATAGAATATATTAATATAAAATCGGTCAAGCCGAAAATTAAACAAAGTCAACAATAAGTCATTAAATTCGCTATAAAATATGATTTTCATCTTAAACTTTTAACAATTTTATACCATAACGATAAGTAGTTGCCCGTGATGAACAATTTAGTATTCAGGAATTTATCGTTATTACGTAGTTCTTTCTTAATACGAAATTAAAATAATTACATTAATACTTTTATAATCTAAGATGATGAATGAAAATGAAAGGTTATATTAGAAAAAGTACAATTGCTAAATACCGATACAGGCTTTGTTTGTATTAAGAACACGAGATTTTCTTTGATAATAATTTGTAGCTTCAGAAATACTATACTATTAAATTCATTTATTGTCATTTTTTGTTTCTGTAACAACGATAAGATAGAGCACTTTGAAATATTGGTATATTTGATTTGTCATTATGGGTAGAATTTAAAGTGAATAATGTTTTACATGTAATATACGTAGGGAAGAGACTTTTATCAGGTGATTTCAATTTATTATAAGGCTCACCCCATCCACCCCCACCTGATATATTATTTATATTGCTTATATAATCATCGTTGATACTCCTCTCTTAAAAAATCAGGTGATAAAGTCACTCCCCTAATCATAGCGATAGATATCAAACACTGCAATTACGTAATCAGAACATCTGATAATTTTAATTATCACGGGAGTTATCGTTATGATGCTCTTCTTCACTTTTAAGTATTAAATTTATTAAATGTGATATATTGATTTTTTTATAGATTTATATTTACTACCAATAATTAACGATAAAAGAAGTATCATTATTTTCATTTGTATCTGCACGATTTTTTTTGCTTTGTGTTAAAACTGAGCCAAGGGCTCATGTCTCTTACATGTGCAGTAACAAGTTTTTTCTGAGAATACAGTATAAGTACATGTATTATTGTTATTAAATAAAAATGAACCATCGATTTTTTCTACGAATAGTTACCGTTATGCTGTAATCAAAGTACTGATACGTACTTTGATGGATCTCAAAAAAGCTATATGATGCATGGAATTCTTAAAGTCCCGAAGTAAATCTAAAGTCTAGATTACTGTATATTAAATATATATATCGATACTCTAAAACATAATAAGAACCAAATTATTCTTATTCCAAAAACCGGTTCTTATTGTAGCTTTGTTTATATAAGACTGATGAGTTTTTTTTCAGGACCATTATCTGGAAGGAACACATGTCATATTTGGCTTTTTGAAAAACAATTATCATTTATCCTGACGGGTTTCTGACCCAGAACAATACTTTAACCATAAGTATCTTTTGGCATTGTTGTGTTCCTTTTCAAGGTAATTGACATTTATTCTAGACTGTTCCATAGATTTTACTTCGTTTTTTTACTTTAACTAAATTCTTTTCGACTACTTCTGGAAGGTTGCGTCAAACTTGAACTTTTAATTTGACAGCTTTTGCAAATTGCGAGACTTTTTCCACTTCTCTGCCAAAGGGAATGTTAACAGAACCATCAGCATTGCAACGAGCTTCGTTACTGGTATATAAGTTTTTGAAGTTGCTTATTTATTTTTATTGAAAAGGAGTAAGAATACACATCGAGTACACTAGAAAGACTCAAAAAGACAAAACAGATAGAATTATTTTACACTAATTTCATAATAAAAAGTATAAATAACTAAAAGTATAAAATAATTTGAATTATGACGTGTCCAATCTTTGAAATTGGATCACCCCGTTTTTTAAATGTCTCAATTTGCTTCTAGACCAAGTTTGAAATTTAGTATACCGGTTTGAAACGAGATTGAAACGAGAATTATTTAGAATAAACATATTCAATATGCGAAAAAATACCATAGCTGATACAACCGATACATGTACTTGGCTTGTTGACTTTGCATACATGTACAACGAGATACGTATAGACATACATATAAAGGACATTCATTTATACGTGTATTGGAATGGATTAAGATAACACACGGCGTTAAACTGGAGCTGCGCTAAGTCGATTTTGCCCTATTGTGAAGGAAAAATCATAAACCTGGATATTTTGATACATGTACGTAACGGTAAATAAAATAAATTTAAACTTTCCCCAGTTGGACGATGTGCAACTCTCAGTGATCATATGTACAATATTCCGAAATACGTATATCGATATGGTATGGCGTACTTAAACTTCTAACACTAACTAGGAAATACATACAAAATTTAATCCGATAGGCTATCGTTATTCTATCAGATTTGCCTATATACGTAGTTGGAGAATTTTTAGAATCTAAAACGAGTTTAGGTGAGCCAGCTACATGTACAAGTCGATTCTCATTCAATTTTTTTTACGGTCGTGAAATTATGCTGAATGAAAAGAAATTAAAAAATATCTAAGCACTTGTGAATATGGTATTTGTGTGTTGAATTATTATATCGGCATGAATATTTTGCACCATGGTAAAATGAACGCTTGCAGTATTAAAGAAAAATTAAATGTTATGGTGCATAACATCTAAAGTCATCAAACGTTTGTGTTTTATAAAATGTATAAACTTCTTTACTAAGAAATTTAATCCGTGAATATGCTCAGAAAGAGCCTATTCTATCATATTCACGGATTAAATTTTGCATTTACTTCTTTGTAAAAAAGTTTATACATTTTGCAAAATACAAATGTTTGATGACTTTAGATGTTATGCACCATATTAATTATTTAAGAGAAAAAATAATTTTTCTGAATATTTTTAATAAATTAATAAAAATTCTTTGAATATGCGTTAAGAGCATTACGATGAATGAATAAATCTATTATTATCAGTAGTTTGGTGACAATTCAAAGATATCTTCCAAGTTATTATGTAATTTATCTATAAATACAACATGTATTTTAGCCTAGAAAAATAATGAACTTAACTTAGAACTGAAGTTAATAATTTGTTAATGAAGTTGAACTTATCTTTTGTATATTCCTTTTTACTTAGTTAGTTTATAACCTTTCATCCTAATTGTGAAGTTATTCTTATTATTTGTCTTATAATCTCTTGTCTACTTTAGTGAAGTTATATTTTTTATAATATTTGAAATTAATCTTTCATTTATATTAGCTAAGTCAACAGTATATAACTGAATTAATAAATAAATTATATTCAACTTGTTTATTAAAAGAACATAATTATCTTTGAATATTTCTGGTCTTATTCTAGTTGATCAACAAATGAACAGACTTTAGATATTGATATTCTCTTTTCCACTTGATTTAATAACACATATTATTCACATGTTCCTTTTGTAATGAAGTCTAAAATCATATAAAATGATAGCAATATTAATTTATAATTTTCTCTTTATTTTAATTTTAATCTGATTTTATATTAATTTGCAATAATTATTACTTGTATTTATATATTTTTATAAATATAAATATAATAATTTACAAACAAAAAAATATAAGAAATAAATAATTTAGCCAAAAATAAAATTTTAATTTATAAAAAGAAAAAAGAAATAATTATATTTATAAATTTTTTATATAATATTACTAGTAATTGTTATATTATTTACTTTATAAAATAAGTGCTAAATTTTTATAGTAATTTTACTATAAAAATTCTAGTATAAAAATTAAATATAACTAATATAAATATTAATATAAATAAATAGATAAATATAAAAAAATAATAATAAGATTAAAAAAATAAATAAATAAATAGATAAATAAAAATAAATTAATAATTATATATAAAATAAAATAATTATATAAAAAATATATATATAAAGTAAATATATATAAAAATAATTAAAAGAATTTTTAAGTAATAAATTATTTATATAATTTTTATAATTTCAAAATTTTATTACAAATTATAAAATTAATAATTTATATAATAAGTATCATAGTTAGATTTTCTTTAAAAAATCAAGCTTTTACAAAATTAGTATACTAAATTTTAATTTTTTGATTTTTTATATAAAATAATGCTATTAATATTAGTTTTAAATTCAAATTTTATTTTATTTCATTTTCAAAAAATATTTAATAAGTTTATTTTTTATAATTATATATAATTTTCAAGTTTTTTAATAATTATTTTTAGTATTAAAAAAATATATTATTTATTAATTAATTAACTTAAAAATATTAGTTTAGAATTTTATTATTATTTATTTGTTATTTAGAATTTATTTAGTTACTATTATATTGAACTAATTTTTTTTAAAATATTAAATTAATTATATGCTTAATATTTATAACAAATTTATAGCCAATTATATTTACAATTTGTAATAATTCTACTTTAATATTAATATTTATTTTTATTTTTGATAAATTCATAAAAATATTAAAATATTTTAGCATAATAATAATTAATTTTATTTAGTAAAATTAAATATATTTAATTATTATTATTTTATAAAATTATATTAGTTTTTAAAATATAAATAATTTAGTTAAAAAATTACAAATTATTATTAATTAAGTTAAGTAAATAAAAATTTAAAAATAAGTATTTTAAAATTTAATTATAAAATAGATTTGAATTCTCAATTAAATTAAGTAAATAAAAATTTAAATTAAATATTTTAAAATTTAATTATAAGACAAATTTGAATTAAAAAAATAATAAATTATTTATATTAATATTATTTTAGTTGAATTTGAATTAATTAAAAATATTTATATTATTCAAAAAAATTTTAACAATTCAAAAATAATATATAGTATTAATAATATTATATAATTTATAAATTAAATATATATTAAATTACTAAAAAATATTAGATTGAGATAATAATATTAAAAATTATTAACAATATATTTTTTAAATAGAATTTAAATAATTAAAAAAATATAATATATTATTATAGTAATAATATTAATTTTATAAATTCAAAAAAAAGTTATAATTTTCAAAAATAGTTGAAAACAAAAAATTTTTAAAAATAAAAACATATAAAAAATAACAAAAATAACTTATTATATTTTATTTTTTTATTAATTTTTATTATTATATTATTTTATTATTTTTTATATATTATTTTATTATTTTTTATTATTTTATTATTTTATTATTTTTTATATATTATTTTATTAATTAAAAAATTATTATATTGATATTTGTATTTTGAAATATATAAAAATAAAAGTATTATATTATATTATTTTTGATTATTATTATAATAATTTGAAAAATAAAATAATAGTTTATAATAATATTAAAAAATGAATAATTTTTTATATTGTTAATTAATCAAATAATAGTTTTTTTATTAATTATATATTCTAGAAAATATAATTTTTTGAATAAAATTATATTTTGCTTGTTAAATTTTATATATTTATTAATAATTCAAGAAAAAATATTAATATTATTAAGTAAATTTTTAATTATAACATTTAATATATTATTTATAATTTATTAAAATATAATAAATTAATTATATATATTATATTTCAAATTTAAATTATTTCAAATTATAATTAGTTTAAATTAAAATAAAAATATATTAAATTTAAAATAAAATTAGTATTGAAAAATATAATATATTTGATTTAAATTTTAATTTGAAATATATTTTAGTTATTAATTGAACAAATTATAATATAATATATATAGTATCAATTAAAAATAATATAATGATATCAATATTTATTAATTAAATATAGTAAATTACAGATTTTTCTCTTTATATAAAAGTTTTTAATTTTACTAATAAAATTTTTTATTTTTATATTAAAATAAAGATAATATCACATATTTTAACATATAGATTTTTTAGATTTAATCTGATAAGTTATTCTAATCACATATAAAGTTAATTATTTTTTTATATTTTAATTATAAAAAATAATTGACTTTATATGTAATTAAAATAGCTTTATCAGATTAAATCTAAAAAATCTGAAAAAATTATATGTTAAAATATATAATATTATTTTTATTTTAATATAAAAATAAAAAATATTTATTAGTAAATTGAAAATTTTCATATAAAGAGAAAAACTTGTCATTGCATTATTTCTAATTATCACTATATATAAAAATAATCTTTTAAATATTATTAAAATTTATTTTAACTTGCTAAAATTTATTAAATTTATTAATAATAATTATTTTGCTTTATTAAATATATTTATTATTTCATTAATTTGTAATAAAAAATAAATATTCTTTTTAGTAATATTACTAAACTTTTTAATAATTAATATAAATTATTTTTTTTAATATTATAACAGTAATTAATAATAAAATTATATTTATATTTAATATTTATTAAATTTCTTCAGAGAAAAATTGTTAATTAAATAATATTATCTAATAAACTATTAAATTAATTATTTTTCTTTAGTATTAATTATATATTAAATTTTATTAATTCTTTAAAGTTTATAAAATTCAAATAAAAATATCTTAGTATTCTTTTTGTAATTAATTTATAAATTTGTCTTATTTTATAATTAGCTTTCATTTTTCAACTAGTTTATTATCTTTTTTTGATTTAAAAAGTATTGTTATAGTCACTTTAAATATAAAGTTTTTTTATTTTTAGTCAAGAAGTTATATAAATTAAAAAAGAGAAATAAACTAATAAATTAATTAGTACAAAAATAAGTATCTAAGTTTATATCAATTTTAATAGAAATTTTTAAATAATTCTATTAAAAAATAAGAAAAAAAATGCTCAAAATATAATAAACTAATAGAGATTACTAACTAAAAATAAATGCTATTAATATTTTTATACATACACACCCCTACAGTATATTACCAGAAATTGGTCGTGCAAAATGCCGATCCAAAGTTTAAAAAGCCAATTTTATTGGCATCATACATAATAACACAAACACAACAATAACAAAAAACAATCCC
>CAJVPL010001253.1:0-15358 GCA_910591945.1 Ambispora gerdemannii | reverse complement strand
AACAACTACGATACATGTTGCTTTTATACAAATCCAAGATATAATTTCTAGGCTATACGAATTCATGTACGCTATATTACTTAAATTCTATTGGTTCAATATTCGTTCGCTCGTTTGTTCGCTCGTTCGCTTAGTTATTCGTTCGTTCGCTTGTTCGCTTGTTCGCTCGCTTGTTCGCTCGCTTCACATGATATAATCTTTATCCAATAATATATGAGATATTTATAATCTAATAATAAAATATTATGACGAAAGATCATTATACAACAATATTATATCTTTCTATACTATGATATATAATATCTAAAATTATCAAATATTTATATTTTGTAAATTGAATAAATATCTTAATGAAAAAATAAAATTCATAAATATGATGAAATAGAACTTTTTGGATTATACAATCAAATTCCTTTATAATTATCACCCTCAGAAAAGCAAAATTTGGTGACTATAGAAAAAATGTGACTATAGAGAGATTTTTTTTATTATATTTATATGTAAATGAGAAAGCAAAATAAGATGACTATAGAGAGGTATGACTATAAATGAATGTGACTATAGAGAGGTTTGACTGTTATATAAATTAAATTTTGTATTTATTCAATTTACAAATATTTAATGCTTTAAATATTATATATCATATATTTTCTAAGTTAATATTTTGAATTTGATTATTAAATATAAATGTTTATGTTCTAAAGCAATGTTAAAGAAAAATAATGATTTCTGAACTCCAGAGTTTAATAAATTATTATAAAAAAATATTATTGATCATATTATAATATTATTGATTAATTACAAAACATGTAATAAATAATTATTCTTACAAAAAATTGAAATATAAATTACTTGAATTATATATGTTAAAATATAATTTATTAATAAAATCAAAATTTTTATATATAACAAAAATTTTTATTATATTTTATTAATAAAATTGCATGTACAATTTCATAATTTTGTTAGTTACTGTAATATAATATTAAATTGTGATTATTTATAAAAAATTCTTTATAAAGATCTAATTGTATAAGTACAGTCAAACCTCTCTATAGTCACACACATTTATAGTCACACCTCTCTATAGTTATCTTATTTTGCTTTCCCCTTTATATATAAACATAGTAAAAAAACTTCTCTATAGTCACATCACCTTTATAGTTACCAAAGTTTGCTTTTCCAAGGATGGTGACTATAGAGGGGTTTGACTGTATTTTAAATGAAATTATAATTTTATAGTTAATATATTAGTTAAATATATAATAAAATATTTATTATAGAATTTTATAAATTTTAATTACAATATCAAACAAATATAATAAATATAAGTGTTTTATATTATTAATTATACAAAACAAACTTGTCATAAATTTTCAAAGCTTGAATTGTAATAAGCTTTGAAAAATATTTATTATAAATGTTCTTATTTGTATTTTTTTTGTGTTAAGTAAAATATTCAATACTTTATAATTTTAATAAATATTATAAAAATACTGACTCTTTAAATAAGAAATGAGTAATATGTTTAGATTATCTAATTCACTTAGTTTTTATAAATACTTTTATTTTGTTTTATTTGACAAAAATTCAAATTTGGAATTATGTTCTCAGTTGAACTAAATTTATGTTATTAATGTTCTCAAATTGTTCATTATAGAGAACATTATATTTTATAATTATGTTCATTTACGAATAATTTGAATACATTGAAAAATTAATTTATATTGAAGTTAATACAAAATATAAATTTTCAATGAATTTTGTGATCAAGTTAGGATTTCGAATTAAGGCGAAACTGAAATTATTATAAACGAAATATTTCAGAAAATGAAAAATTATTTAGCACGAAACATGGCACCATTTATCCAGGATCTGAAATAATATTACATAAACTGAGAACATCATTTACAATTTCATTGTTCTCATGAAAGTGAGAACCAACAAAATCTTGATAACGTTCTCTCTGAAAACACTTCATTCTTACAAAATATTCTTAAATAAAAGAACGTTTTTTTTTAAACAATGATATTGGTTGTAAATATCATTAATCGCCATGATGATAGCTGTACATTCCATGAAATACGTAACAAATATAAGACAAATCAATAACATCTATTGTTATTTTTATCACAAGCCGCTTTCATTTTTAAAAGAAAATCTGTTGTAGTTTTCAAATTAATTAATGACTATCGGAAATTATATGCTTTGTTTGTTTTTGCTAAATTTTTCAGGCAAAGAAAATTAATTTTCGTGGCGTGCCGAATAATCACAAATATCCAAATTTTGTTGAATAAAATAAATTTTATTTTTTAATGATCTCAAATTGGAAAATTATATATGAAATAAAAAATGACAAAAACGTAAAGATCGCTCTTATATGTATACTACCAATAATCGCTATGAACGTCGTAATAATAATTTTATAAAACCCAAACAAATCATCACAATTTTAAATTCTTGCATATGGGGAGGGGGTAAAATTACTCTTTATTTAATAAATCTTTTGCTGGTATATTAATTGACTGATTGAATATAAGAAATGTCTGTTAGAGCTAACAACAGCAACCACATTTAGTTATTATAACTAACTATTTCATTATCACTTTGATTGTCTATCCCATCTCGTTCTTCGCCTCGTTGACCCGCCACCACCAGTAGCAGCTAATACATGTGCATCTTCACCAAAACCACGAAAATGTTCATTATTATTATTTGGGATATAATTTTCTTGTTGTAGTTGTTGTTTGTTTAGCATTAGTAAATCAGGTGATTCTATTTGACCAACTGACTGGCTATTATTATACCAAGATTCTAGAAGTAGTGAAGCCGGAGGAGGCGATGTTGGTGTTGTGGTTGTTGTATTTGGAGTGTGAAATAATGTTGGTCGTAGTGGTGACTCATTAGTTGTATTATTGAAAGGTAATTTTGCATTTTGAGGAGAAAATTGGAACTGTGGTTGTTGATTGCTATCAGGAGGTGAAGATCTTTGCTGTTGTTGATGGTAATCATCTTGTTCATTGGTCCAAGATCGATTTTGATCTTGTTGATTATTACTCCCTTCCCATGAAGCATCCGAAAATTTTCTCGAATTATTGTTATTAGACGACATAGTATTGTACGGCCTTTCATCCAATCGACCACCATTACCACTATTACCAACATCCCGATTATTTGCACTTTCAACACTCTCATAACTATCTCTTCTCATACGACGTGCAGGTGGTACATTCGAAGGACTTGACCTATCACGATCCCGTTCTCTATCACGAGATCGATTCCGTTCCCGCTTATATCTATCTCGACGGCCACCACCGCCACCTCGCGAATGATGTGGCGAATGGTCATCGAAATGCGCGTTAAATGCTCTCTTTGGATTATTGGTAGATCCACTTGACGGCCCTTCTCCGATAACAATGTTAGGCTCTTCTATCGCTACTCCTCCAATTAGTTCGCGTCCGCCTGTGCCTCCGACTTCACTTGTTTTTAACCATCTTTTGTCGGTTTCGGTTAGTCGTGCCAACGGAATTACTGATTCACCTGTTTTGAAATTATAACATTCTTTTGGTCCGAATCCGACTCCCCATCGAACCTTATGTAAAAAAATGATATATGCGCGTATGTGTTAATATTATGATTGTTAATACTAATTAGAGATTTGTAATTTACCTCTAGTTTGGTCGTTTTTAAAATATTTCCGCTCTCCATAATTGTACGCATCGCTGCACCTCGATTTCCCATTTTTACAAAAGCGTTATGTTTGTCATGGTTAATCTGATTTTTTTTTAAAAAAAACAGAAACTTAGAGATGGTGTAAACCTACATGATAACAATATATATATCTTTTATTTAATACAAACCGTAACGCTCGACACTTTGCCATGGATCAAGAAAATTGCTTCAATATCTTCATATTTCATCGATGGAGTCACACCGCCGACATAAAGTGTTCTACTCAAAACTATGGTGAATATATAATACAAATTAACATCAATAATAACATAATAACCAAGTCTAAAAGAGAAAAGTGCTAT
This sequence comes from Ambispora gerdemannii, assembly GCA_910591945.1. Classification (NCBI taxonomy): domain Eukaryota; kingdom Fungi; phylum Glomeromycota; class Glomeromycetes; order Archaeosporales; family Ambisporaceae; genus Ambispora; species Ambispora gerdemannii. The sequence goes on along the minus strand of CAJVPL010001253.1, from coordinate 11,324 downwards.
TATGCAGAAAGATATACCTCTAATAGAATCTTTGGGTATTGTAGGATCTTCATATGCCAAATATGTATTTTCATCAATGGGTGGAGGAATTTGTGGACCAGGACCTGTCGGTGGTCTAAAGTGCATGTCAAGATGACCTTGTGCAGGTGGTGGTCCGTGTGGTTGTGGTCCAAGATTCATATCCAAGTGTCCTCCATGAGGTGGTGGTGGGCCAAGGTACATATCGGGATGACCTTGTGATGGACCATGATGGATAGACAACGGCGCTATTTGTTGTGGTGGCGGCATACCATGAAGATCAGATGACGCGTGTCCCAATTGTGGCAGTTGGCCGGGAGGTGTGGAATGGACATGTGGAGGTGGAATTTGATGTGCACCAGTAGAAGGCGGTAAAAAAGGTGGCGCTCCATTCATTTGTGGCGGTGGTGCATTAGGATTCCATTGTGGCGGAAAACCTAGAAATTATTGTTAATATTTATACTAAATTATTAATAATTAACAAACAATCCCAACCTGAAAATTGTGGAGGAGGTCCATGTTGCTGTTGATCAGATGGAGGTGGAACACCAAGATTTTGCTGTTGCTGTCCAACAGGTGGAGGTCCCCAAGAAGGTTGTTGTGGTCCTGGTCATTGAGATAGATATGAGTGGGTTTGGTAAATTATCACTTTACCTTTACTAATATAATTAGAAATAGCATTACCACTAGTTATGTCTGCGCCATTAATTTGCTGCGGCTGTCCGATATTTGGTTGCTGCGGTTGAAAGAAATGATTGGTGTTGGTGAATTGTGGTGGTGGTTGTTCAGGATGAAATTGGTGACTGGATTGGATAATCAATGTGGGGTTTTGTTGTTGTTGTTGTTGCCGTTTTATGCATAAAAGAAAAAAACAATTTTTTTAGATCATCGATATACGGGATTTACGATAAGTTTAACCAAAAACGATGATAATTGCAATAGAGTATGAAAGGCAATAATGGAAAGAAAAAAGGATTGTGATAAAATTAATCATATAAGGAAATATAAAAAATCATCCCCGCGAGAGAATTTAGACACATACATATGTGTGTCATCATTCCATAAATAAGTATATTTATTATTTTTTTTCGTTTGTTTGTGCTTTTTTATGTTTGTCAGTAACACGACATTCTTTTTTTTTGTTTGCAGGTTTGAAGCGTTCGAAAATTAAAAATCGAATTTGTTGTATTAATTTAATGGAATATAGAAGCAAAATTGGCATGATAGAGCGAATTAAAGGTTTATATATACAAGAATCGAGAGGAAAGGGTAATCAAGGAAGCAGAATAAAAAAATCAAATAAAAAAAGAGGGTGGGTGAGGAAGGATATCGAAAAAGCTCATTAAATAATCAAGCCACTAAATCCACAAGCATGCAATCAATTGTTTCTACTTACGCATTTACAGAAGTTACGTTAGCATTCGTATCATTTAATCCATTATTATGATTAACATCTGAAGAATCTAAATCCATTTTATCAAATTGTGTAGCAGTAGCAGCGGCGGGAGAATGATGATCTAAACCAGGTTTCGACGGCGTGGCGTTGTTGTTTCCGTTGCCGTTATTTTTTGGTGGTTGAGCGAATATCTGTGGTGGTACTTGTGCTGGAGTAGCTGGATGAGATTGTGGCGGCGCTAATTGCTGGATTTGAGGAGGCGGCATTTGCATTGGAGCCCCATTCATATTTGGATATGGATGAGGAGCGGGAGAGGCAAAAGGAACACCTGAAACTGGCTGAGGATGATGACCATTAACAGCATTAACATTATTAAGAGTGGGAATAATTTGATTATTTGGTTGTAATGATGATGATGATGATGATGATGCAGATGTAGTAGCAGAAGACGCTGTTGCAATTGGATTTGCCAGGAAATCTGGTATTTTCAAGTTCCCTTGAGTTATCGTATTTAAAGTCGCCAATAACGCGGAGGAATCTAACGTTGGAATAATTGCCGTCTGAGGATCTAATAATTGACACAAATATCAAATTTTGTGTATATACGTATTTTAGATAATGATGGTTCCCGGACGAGTCATTTAACGAGTTATTGTAATTATTTACGTGTTTATATGTATGTACATATAATAGATATAATTGAAAATTAAAAAAGTTATTTATTAATTGTTTTTTGTTGATTTTTTTGTCAAATAATTCAAATGAATTTATGCAAGAAAATTGATTCCAATGATATAAAATATAAATCATTTTTTGAGTGATGAGAAGAAAGTTTATACAATCTGATAATGAAGGTAATAATGATAACGGACGAGAATAATAAGAACCATATATACAAATATAAAAAAAACGCGATACTTTACTTGATTTATTAGTATTATTAGTATTCCGTGGATCTCGATCACTTCCGCCGTTGCTACTATTATTTTTATTACTATTATTTGCATTCACGTCAGCAGCAAGTGGTATCGATGGCGATGACGACACGGGCGCGGATGCGGAACTAAAGTATTTTTCTTTAATAATTGTCAATACTTCAGACTTGTAAATTCCGCCTTTTTTTAGCCAGATGTCAATAACACGGTGAACTTTTTCCTGTATGGTTTTCGATTATATGCATAGAGAGGTGGGTACATACATATATAGAAATATATATGTTGTAATTGTTTAATTAATAGCTTGTTTTTCAGCAGATAAAAATATAATGTACGAAAATACACTTTTTCTATGAAACTTTTTTCTTTTATTGTTATTATGATGTATCCCGATTTTTTTGACCCATTACCAGCCAACCAAACCGCCATCCATTTCTCCACCACATGCGATATTTATATACTTTTAAAGCTTTTGTTGAAGAGTTTATCAATTCTTATCTGTTTGTATTTTTTTTTTATAAATCAATCTAAAATACAATAATAGAGAACTATAGAACCATAAAATTAATACTCCAAGTATCGAATCCGCCATTATCGACATGAAATAGCTGTTGATTGTCACCAAAAGACGCATGATCTATATAATGCTTTGCCGCTTTTGGTTTTATTGCTGTTTCTCGTCAAAAAGTTATCTATCAATCGATCTGCTGATCTTGTGTATATCATCAAATTTTTTCTCTTTCTTCAACTGATTAAAAACCCCAGCGAACAAATTCGGGAGATTCTTCGAACGGCGTGTCAAATCTCCATTCGCATATAAATAACAACAACTCAACAACAAAATCCATAACCAAATTACTAATTATCACGCGATGGTGATATTGGTGCCAAAAAGATGCCTACCTTATCACTATTCGGACAAACCATAATATTTTGAAATATTTCATCCAACAATTTTTCAAATCTCTCCAAATATTCAGCTCCAGACCACGACGACGACGAATCTTTAACGGTAGCTTTTTGTCGCGAAGCCGCCTGCGATATCGAGTCAAGAACATATAAACCGCCTAATTTGTAATCGGGAGCGCTCCTCTGGATGAATTTTTGCACACTTTGCACGATGTTTTTGTATTCCTTTAATTTTATGTTTTTAGTGATGGAAAATAACAGGTTTATTGGAGATTTTAGTATATTATTTTGCAAATTTTTCGGAGAATAAATTTTCTCTTTGTTGGTGATTTTTTGTTGTTTCAAAAAATTTGCGAGATGAAAAAGATCAATCTGTTTTACTATTGTCATTGGCGTTGAAACGACAAATTGATTCGTATTTTCAAGAGCAAATATTTATTGCATGATTTTTGGCTTTGTGTATCCTCCTTTTCATCATTAAAGACCTAACTAGCATCGATGATCTCAAACATCCTTATTCATGTCTACCAAAAATCATATAGAAAATACCCGTTTCCTCCACCTTCCTCGTCCGAACACGTCGAAAACATTACAACTACCGATATATAATATCTCCACTACTAAACTACCAACTAACCTTTGGACTAGTCATGGCTATTCTCGTCAACTCTTTTATTTTCGAGGCACTAGTACCAGGCGGTTTTCGCTCTAGTAGGCTATACAGTATTTTTTCGAATTCGACGATTTCTTTGCTGGCTGCCATCACTCCTCTTTTTTTTTCTTTTGGCTCTTTTTTCTTTTTTCTCTTTCTCTTCTCTTATTTTTTTCTTTTTTTCTTTTCTTCTTTTTTTTCCTTTTCTCTTATTATTTTAATTAAAATGCTCTTTTACTACTATACACATAGATAGACTGACCGACTCAGTTACTCAAATGACTAAATGATTTAAAGACTAGTGGGTAATTTAAAGGCTAGTAGTAGGTATGATAACAATACACAAGCAAAAAAAAGGCGTAAAAAAATTTATTTAGAAAAGAAAGTATGGTGGTGAAAAGTCTGGACCATGAGCATGGTTAAGGATCATATCACGTGATTTGATGCAATCGATTTAATTATGGTGTTACAAAATACATAACAGTAATATTAATTGATGAAATAACGATTACTTTTAACACATTACATAAGTTTAAAAGGAAAATACACCCTTCGATATCTTTGAACTTGCTCCATTATTCTTCAACTTTTTTTTATATTTCGACGATAATGACGAAAACGATTCGCTTCTTCAGTATCTATTCCACCGAGTTTTTGTAAATACGTATTCTTGAAGAAAAAGTTCTAGCCGCTTTTGAAAACTCTGGAGAGGTTATTTGAACATCCGGCGACGAGGTCTTTTACAAGTGGAATCTGAGATCGGGTAGAATTCGAAAAATTGAATTTTGCCAAAAGTGACTCTTATTTTTGCGTATCTTTTGGGATTTGATAATAAAAATCTCTTAACAGAATAAGTGAACGATATAAAACGCTGTAGTAGTACAGCAATACCCCCAGCTATACCTAAAAACTAAAGATCACAAGTCAACACTTTAAATAGAAGTATCACTTTTACTCCTGATAATAAAAATGGCAAATTAAATTTATTAACATATTTAATTTACATATTTATTTACCCTTCAACTTCACGTCTTTGTTTGAAAAATACTCGATTTTACTAGAATTAAAAAGGGTGATATTTTGATCAAGTACGTATGGATATCACTCCCTAATAAAAACAAATTAAGCATAATTACCTTATTGTTTCAGAAGTAAATATACATATTTGGTAGCTTGATACGTTCCAACCTTACTATACCAGTGGTATTAAAAAGAAATTAAATTTTGGCATATTATCATGCAAAATTTTATTCATAAAGTTTATTTTTAATCCCAATACGAGTCATTAGAATTATCGTATAAAAATCTAAAGGTTTAGTGGGATCGAAGCCTACTCATTAACTTTATACAGTGACTCAAAACTTTCTGGAATTTTTAGCTTCGTCAATAAAAAAAGTACTCATTTTGAATTACAAGGACTCTAGCATTTTTTAAATATATTTTGACAACAGATTATTTTAGTCAATTTTATAAAACTCAGTAATTTAAATAATTTAAATCAAAATTTTCAATTAGTAAATTTCTCACATTGAAGAACTTTTTTCCTATGACGGATTCAAACTTGGACCACTAATTAAAAATGTAAAATCCTGAAGGTTCAAATCTCTGTTAGTAAATAGTCGAATTAATGCTCCTAGCAGAGATTCGAACCTTCGGGATATTAAATATCGATAAATTTTGAGCCAATTTTTGTGAAAATTGGTACATAGGCGGATTTTGTAGAGTATTACATTTTTAATTAGTGGTCCAAGTTTGAATCCGTCATAGAAAAAATGTTCTTCAATGTGAGAAATTTACTAATTGAAAATTTAGATTTAAATTACCCAATTTTACAAAATTGACTAAAATAATCTGTTGTCAAAATATATATATTTTTTTTATTTTGTTTGGAATGATATTGACGAAGATAAAAATTCCAGAAAGTTTTGATCGCGTGTTCCATTTCTTGTGTGAGTCACTGTATATCTAACAAATTTGCCGAAAAAAAGCAAATTACTATATTCTTTTAATTCATCGTCTTGTTAACAATCCTCTTTGGTATAATTGTTTTTATTAATTCATCCCCAATTTTAAATATTCCGAGTTAACGTTATAAATTAATCAATATAAATGCTTACATCCATAACATTCAAGCATAAAAGGTCAAAGTGAATAACTATCAAGATATTTAAGGATAAAATAATAAATTCTATTCCGAAATTAGTCTTCCCATCACAAACAAGATAGACTTGAATAACTAGATACGTTGTCAAAAAAGATTCCTATGCAGGCTCGAAGACAACAGGGTGTTTAGACTCTCGCCTAGGATACTTTCTGTAATATGCATTTTTAGATAAGGAACTAAGGTGTATTACTAGTCGGAGTGTGGTACTATCGTTGATAATGCAAGTCAGAACATTTTTCTGTGAAATCCAAGGTTATTCAAAGAAATTGTGAATGATAACAAATATTTGAACATATCATTTATGAAGCAAAATGGCACCGCCTTCCTAGCATCAGTAATAAGCTTCTCCCTCTTTACAAAGAACCTTATGCTCTATCCCGCGAATACAAATGAATCTATATCTGGAACTTCATGACATGATTTAAGGTGCCAGAGCTTGCTCGTCTCCATAAAAAATTTCCTGTAGAAAAAACCTGTTGACTTTAGAGTATTATAATTAATAATACTCTTTGCTTTCAAAATAATTCTCGATTGCGGTTACCCAGTTCCGGAAGATTAATCAATTTTACATTTCTAGTATTTTCGGTCTTTTGCCTTTTTTAAAGTTGCAAATGACCTGATCATTTGCATACATTGTTTAACAAAGAGACCCCGCGGGTTTGACTCAACTTATGGGGATTATTTCTTATAGAGGAAAATTTATTACGAAAAAGTTTATCTTAGACCTAAGTTGTCAAAGTTGACTGTGTACGAAATTCTTTTACGCTAGTAAAATACCCAATATTATATAAATATCTAACTACTTTTCCTTATTGCGAAAAGTAATAAAAGCAAGAATCAATATCATCTTTTAAATTATTCAAAGACTTATAGATTGTGTTATCGTTATTATTTTTACAAATGAACTTTTTCACATATAAATGCTCTTCTGGTTAACATTGTATTAACATATTCCAATTCTTTTTAAAATCAATAAAAATATAGTTTAGAATACCTATATATAATTATATAATATTTTCATTTGAAATTGAAGGTGGAGGTGGAGTTTATTCTACGGTTTCTTTTGTAGTTTCTTCGTGGACTACCCAAGTTTGTAATAATTCTTCGCGAGGTCGTTATTTTCTAATAAACAAATTAATTTATTATAAATCAAAATTGTTTAATTCTAATCGACTAATTAATACTTTTCGTTAAACACTAGACTCGATCCGCCGTCGCGAGTATAACCTCGTGATCGCAGATTAAGTATACGATTCAAAATTAATTATATAGGTATCGGTATATATTATCTTTGAGATTAAATGTTCACAATTTTGCTTTGTTTTCTAATTTGAGTAGTTTTGCTATGTTTCCATACAAAAATTTCTCTCTCCCTTCATCACTCAATCCTAATTCATCTACTTGTTCCATCGTGGCTTTCCAACTAAGTTGGGGAAAATTGGTGCCATAACAAACTTTGTCTTGACCATAGGTTTTCATATAATGGATAAGTTCTGAAGGATAATAACGAGGAAGCCAAGCAGAAGTATCAATGTACACATTGGGATGCTTCCAACAAATACTAATCATCTCGTTCGTCCAAGGATAGCCAATGTGGCCTCCAACAATTTTTAGTTGGGGAAATGTAAGTGCGATTTCATCAAGATAGGGAATTGGTCTTCCTGTCTCGGATGGACATAATGGACCGGTGTGACCGACTTGCGTAAAAAATGGGATATCAAGTTCGATACATTTTATATAGAGAGGATAATAATGTTTATCATTTGGTGGAAGACCATAAAGCCAAGGGACAATACGAAGACCCTTAAAACCGAGTACATTGATAGCTCTTTCCAATTCTTTCACTGCACCAAAAGGATCAAGTAAATTGACACCCGCAATTCCAATAAATCTGTCAGGATATTTTTGTACCCATTCGCTTATCATATCATTAGTAATTACTGCTTTTCCAGGTCTATACCAGGCGCTTAAACATAATTTTTCTACACCAGCTTTATCCATCAGTTGAATTGTCTGTTCGGGCGTGAGACCCTTTTCCGACAAAGCTAGAGGTGTTTTTGATAGAAGCATAAGACGGGCTACTTCTGGAACACCTTTGATAAAGTCTGGATGGGCAATTTGGCACCAGGCGTCGATAGAACCATGTTTTTTCAGAGACATTTTTTTTCGCAAATGTTTGATATGAATCTAGTAGGGTATACAAATAATCAATGACCAAATTTCAAAAAAGGTCACCAGATTTCATTTTAATCTAATCTGCCACAAACATGTAATTTCTTGGTGAATAACGATAATAAAGTATTTATTTAGTATATGAAAATCTCCAAATCTTGGATCAAAAATTCTTTTTATTATCATATTTTACAGGTAGGAGAAAATCATAATATTTGCTGTTAATCGATTATGAATCTTTTGTTTCATTCAGAATCTTCGGTCTTCTTTTTTTTCTTCTTTTCGGGAGATTTTTCGACGTCAGATTTAGATTTAGATTTTTTCTTGGGTGACTGTATATATATATATATATATATATATATATATATATATATTTTTTTAGATATATATGAATGTATAAATATTTATGAATGGTTAGTAAAGTTAACAACATTACCAGAGAACAAACCATTAAATCTAAAAAAATATAAAGTAACAAATAAAAAAATACACTCTCAGATTTCTCCTCTTTTTCCTTTTCCTTTTTGGCCTTCTTTCGAGCCTTCTTCTCGGCTGCTTCTTCATCTGCTGTTTTCGTCGTTATCGGTGTAACAGCAATCATAGAAGTCGCGTCCTGTTTCTCTTCCTCTTCCTTTTTGACACGTTTTTTCAATTTCTTTTTAGGAGATTTGCTGCTCTCTTCGGCTGTGTCTTCTTGTGGTTCTGTTGATTCCGGTGGTGTTTTTCTCTGTATATTTAAAGTAATAAAGATTTTAACAATTAAACAAATCAAAATTTTAGTAATCGCTGGATCAAAATAATGGCAGTAAAGTAATAATAATGATAACCTTTTTAGGCGTAGTGCTACTTGTCGCAGGAGGAGGCTCAATTTTCATGTATGGCTCGTTCTTTATTTCTTGCATAAGAATAGTTGATGTTGACTCTGGTGTTGCCTGTGGTTGTTGTGATTGTGGTTGTTGCTGAATATTATTCCCACTGTAATCAACGTAGGAACTTTTCCAGTCTTCGGGTGTCGCTTCAGTTACGCGTCCATATTTGTCTAATTTTCCCGATTTGACCAAACTCTTCTTTTGCTTGGCCTATTTATGGTTTTCAAGAATAAATTTAAAGAATTTATCGATGCAGTTAAATTTATTTATAGTTAGAGTTACCTTTGGACCTAGTCCCCATCGTTTCGGATAAGTATCACGTTCCATAATAACTCTCTTGACTTTAGCAACAACACCTATTTCAAAAATTCCCATGAATATTTCTCTATTTTTACTAAGTTACAAATGTACAATGGAAAAATAAACCACAAACCATGATCAACAGTAGCCATCACCGCAGTCGTCATCATAGCGATAGCAAGCGCAATAGCTTCACCCTTAGTCGTCATTAACACGACCTCTTCATTGACTTCAATATTCGATTCGTAACGAAGTAAACCGGGTATCATAAATTTTGCGCCGTAACAAATCGCGTTCACAGCACTGTCTTTGACGACTAGTCGCTTATATGAGGTAAGCAGTGTTTCTAGGGGGAGGATAACTCGGCGAAGATAGGAATCTATCATGAATCAATACATTAATTAAACTAAAAATCTTGATGAAAACAAAGGTTAGAAATAAAATAGTTAAGTTATTACCATCTCTGGTATTATCATACATCCATTGAGCATCTAATACATCATGCATCGTTACCATATTATCCTAATAAATAAATCACCGATATGTCCCAATAAAGAAAGCTTAACATAAAAAACACCCCTAATCAAGAAAGCTAACGATAACAATAATACAAACATTCTCAGACATCGCGCCGGACCGCACACGTCTCAATTCCTGCATGTGTCCGCCGACACCAAGCAACAGACCAAGGTGTACACACAACGTACGAATATAAGTGCCAGCCTCACAACTAACCCAGAACACACCCAAATGACGATCCTCGTCATATTCAATTAATTTCGCCTCGTGAATTGTACGAATGCGCAGCTGCCGTTTTACGGCGGATATTAACGGTGGGCGTTGAAATAGTGCACCGGTGAGTGTTTCGAGTGCTTTTACGAGTTTTAGCCCGGATTCGATGGATTTGTGGAGTCGTACTACGCAGACGTATTCTTTTCCTATTATCGTATTTACAGTTCAAATATGTCAATTTAATTAGTATTAAATAAATTGAAACAATTATATATGAATATAAATTATAAAATATGCTTAAAACAAATACCTGCACTCTGTTGTGACTTTACTAAACGCGTTGCACGATCTATACACACTATCAGACAACCGGTAACTTTCGGATCAAGTGTGCCACTATGTCCGGTTTTTTCTACTCGAAGTATACGACGAACCCAAGCGACTACTTCGTGTGACGATGGATTTGCAGGCTTATCCAAGTTTATTACACCATATCTGTTTTTTTTTGTATTATGAGTGTAATCATAGCAACGATAAGTATTATCTCTTTTAAGATAGATAAATAAATGGCTTGTGCAGTACCCCAAACAAAATTGTTATTAATAGTATTCCAATTAAATCAATATCCATGCCTAATGTATTCCGTTAGATCACGCTTAAGAGGTGAACAGCCCATCGGTATCGGTGTATAATGTCCCGTTCTGACATTTAGTTGATCGTAATTCTATCAAATTAAATAGTCATATTGTACTTAATGACAAAAGTATAAGCGGCCCAAAATATAGTGAAAAATTTCCTCACTTTTAAAAGTAAAGGCCACTTTGATGTATCTATTTGCGGTGTTTTCTTTTCTGGTTTTATCACGTATTCCGTCTCCATTTTTTTAACAAAAATATTCAACAGAACAGAAAATTTTTATTGATCTAATGATCTAATCTAGTGATTGGATCTTTATGCGTTTCATTCGAATTGAATTTAATGCTAATTCGTGAGCCTAATTCGATCGGTATTAATATACAATGATCTGCAACACATTAAGAACAAAAAGGTGGTTTTATTTGTTTACTAAAATAAGGATGGTTGCTGAAATTAACTTGCTGAAATTAAATCTGAAATTATTTTGACTTATTTTATTAGTAGCCAAAATTGTTTTCCAAAATTATTTGGATTTTACAAA
>CAJVPL010001252.1:0-15373 GCA_910591945.1 Ambispora gerdemannii | reverse complement strand
TTTTGATACAATATACAATATGTTTCAATGATTCTATTAGCTTAGAATCATAAATCTTGCTTTTTTATTAGTTTTTGTGTTATTGTATTTTAAAAAGTGTTCACAATATTCTGGAAGGCCTCTGTATTATATAATATAAATTATTAATAATTACTGGAATATTTTATTATATATATAACTTCTTATATATATAAGCTATTATACTTTTAGTTATAGCACAATTATTACAATAAAAAAGTATTTATGTAATAATTAATAATAATATATTGTTCTTCTTGAAAATATATAGAAAACTCTTGTATAATATCAAAAAAATTCATATATATAATAATTCTAATAAAGATCAAAAACTGCATAATATAGCTATACTAATTCTGTTAGACTTTGATAATATTTCTTATGAAGAATTTGATTACTTTCCTGGTAATAACATAAACTATTTAGATTCTGAAGAGAAGAATTATGATAGAGGTATTTTATTTGTTATTAATTATAAAAATTATAAGTTATATAAATTATTATTCTTATAAATATTTCTTGTATTTTAGCATGCCAACTCTTAAACAATACTTTAAATAAAAAGATTACACATAAGTTATTTAATTAATTTTGTGTTTATCTAATGCTAATTGTAATATACGTAGTATTTATTTATTTTAATACAAATAGCAATAGATTTTCAAGATCATTCTCACATTTCTCAACCATTACACATTTTCAAACCATCACATATTTCTTGACTCTCACGATCAAGACAACATTCTACACAATCAAGAACATCTTTAAGTGAGATTTCTAATTGTTTTCTCACCATACTTTCTTTCAAATACTCAAGATATTATTAGCACATGTAATAATGCAAATCTTCGCGATAAAAAAATTCATTATCATTTTCATTATCATTTTCATTACCATTTTACGTACTGTTGCGTGCTACTATTTTAATCGGTCAAAGAGGGGTTCTTACGCAACTGGGATAAGAGCTAGACTGAATTCTTTATGAGTAAAGGGTTTCTTTGGGTGTTCTAAAGGCTTCCCGTGGCGACTTGTACGCAAATCGACGTTAAAAAAGTAAGGGGACGAAAACAATAGTATAATAAAAAAGGGAATAATCCAAAAGTCAATTTAATTAATATAACACAGTAGGACTTATTGGTACGGCCTATTTAACAAAACAATTCAATGAAAAACAATTTAACAGGACCTATTAATACGGCCTGGACAAAGGAAAATCAATATCAAAAACACAATCGACGGCTTATTTAGAGTGGAGAAGCATCCACTACTTGTAACTGCTCACAAGATTTGAAGTTGACCAGAAATAATAAAATAATAGTGTATTCATGAGTAATATTATTATTACAGGTAAGAACTTTGTTATTTTATTTGATCAAAGCATGTCTTTTTACACTTCTTCTATTTATACAGTTTTCAGGTTATTATACTAATTATGGGATACTATGCCAATTACTACGCTAATTCTAATGTTAGTATTTTCTTTGATTGTGAATCTTCTAGAAAGAATTGAACAATAATCGTTTGATTGTTTCTTTGCTATAGATAACACTGATCCATTAAAATATTGTGAAGGTGAAAGAAAATGGAAAATTATTCGAATGAATTATTTCCTGTTTTGGTTGACAATGCGATCGGTACGGAATAATTAGGATTTTCGTGGGGGATCGCTAAAGTGTTTACGGTAAGATTTTCATGTAGAAATTAGTTGAGCATTATTGCGGAATTAAGGGATTTATTGTTACTACGGTAACAGTACTCGCAAAATTTCTATACGTATTAACTGTGGCAATGAAGGGATGATCTTTTTTTAATAACGATAACGATAACCAAATAAGACGAAATGTAAGAAATTCGTGTCATTGCCCTTTTAGTAATTTATCAGCAATAGCGATAAATACTTTATTACATGTATGTAAAAAAAAGTGCTACATGTACTAAAAAAAGATATTATAGACGCAAATTTACAGTAAAAGAAAATACAACGATCATCGAATAACATCCCAACGCCAACAAAAGTTTATCGTGAATAAACACCACTCTAATCTCATTCAAAAAGTAGTAAAACCATGAATAAACACCACCACTATCGCTATATTCGATATTAAATTGGTCATTGTCATACAATTTCCGTGTTACAAGACATGTCCGGGGGAATAAACACCACCATCCATTTTTTGGACCCTAAATATTTCGATTGAGTGGTGCTTATTTCCGACAGGATACGGTAATACTTAAAATCACTTGGATTCTATCATTCAATACCTAAATTATTAAAGCCGTACAGCATTAAGACGTGGTGCCTAAACGATACAGCTATAAATTATAGTTTGAAAAGTTTTGCATAAATTTGGATTTCTTATAAACAAGGATCCTCTTACTTGGCCAAAGTCACTACAGGCTGAGAGTATATGGACATCATTGCTCGATTAATGGGAGCATAAAGTTCAAGTCTATGCAGAATATGTAGAGGAAATTGTCTCATTCAAACCCAGATGTAACAAACTTAAGTTATAAGAAATTACGATATAATAAAAGATAAATATGCATAAAGGAATTAAAATGATTAATTACTTTCAACAAAATACACTCACAAATAATATAAAATAACAAAATGGAATTTTTTGTTTTTATTTCCTTTTTTATCAAAGTATTCAACGTCATTACCTACATTATCGAAGTTCGAAAATGAAACAGAATCTGCCGATACTCAAATGAATAATCAAACCGAGTTTCCATCATCGTATCCCGATTATGCCAATAATGTCATCCAATATACAGACCTAGAACCCGATAGTGCTCTCTAATATACAGACCTATACTTGGTTCAATATGCAGACATAGATCCCGATGAATTTGAAAATGAAGTTGCAGAACTTTTACGGTAATTTCGAGACTTTTATTAGCATTGTGTATTTTTTTTGTTAGCGTATTTTAAAAAATTCATTTATTTTTTTTATTACTCTACAAGAAATTGAAATCTCGTCGCGGCGATGACCGTCGAGGCGACTATCGTCGTCGTCACGATCGCTATGATCGTAGGGGATATCGTAGAGGCGATTGGTATAGATATCGCCGAAGAGGTTATGATCGTATTTTGAATTGATGTTAAACTTGAAAAGTTAGATATATTTTCTCACACATGTATATGCGTTTTATAATAAATTTATTTGTGATAAATTTAGTTTTTAGCTTGATTTAATAATTATCGGGTTTGTCTTGAATAAATTTTTCCTTTTCATACAAGCCTAATTGTATAACAGATTGAAACTTTATCTAAATATTGTTTTGATACAGCTATAAATTATAGTTTGTTTTATTTATTCAAAATCTTCATTCCTGATCCTGATGTAGTAAATAAAATCCTTTAATCTTGATCAAATAACTTGAAATTTCTATCAAAAAAACTTTGAGATTTAAGATTTTTATTACTAATCTAATATAAGTATAAAAAAATATGTAATTAAGATACCTAACTAAATTTTGTGCATTTTTAGCAATTGCCTTATACATGTACTTGGAAATCGATATACTGTTACCAAAGTGACATTAAATTCTTCAATTCTATGATTTCCTACATGATAATCCTTCCAAAAATTAAGCCAAATTTAGAAATATTTCATGGCCATTACAGTTACCTTTTTTTTCTTGTGTCATGAAATGATCATTGGTTAATTACTTTTAGAAAGTTTCAAGAGAAACAATCAATGTAAAACACTAACCTTAGAATTAGCGTAGTAATTCGAAACTGTATATATAATTACTTTTAGGTCTCTGAGAAGACATGCTTTGATCAAAATAAATAACAAAGTTCTTACTCGGAGTAATAATATTACTTGTGAATACACTATTATTTTCTTTTGTTTTATGATCAAACTTCAAACCTTGCGAGAAATTGCAAGTAGTGGATGCTCCTCCACTCTAAATAAGCCGTTGATTTTGTTGAATTGAAATTTTGTTTTACTTTGATATTAAGTTTTTCCTTGATCAGGCCGTATCAATAAGTCCTGCTATGTTTACAATTATTTTGAATAGAATAAGATTTTATTATTGAATCGATTTGATTTTCGTTATAAAAAGTAATTTTTTAAAAACGCCTTTAATAATAAAAAGGTCGATTTGCGTACAAGTCGCCACAGGAAACCCTTAGAACACCCAAAGAACCCTTTGATCGTAAATAATTTAGTATAGCTCTTATCCCAGTTGCGAAAAAACCCCTCTTTAACTGTGAGACGCAACAATACATGTACACTCCCCTGACAAAAATTATCGGTCAACAGTCAAATTTGGCGACGATCCGCAATTCAAGAGAAATTTGTTTTTACGATTTTTAAAAACTTGCGAGTTTTTTTTAAAATAGAATTTTTTTAAAGCTAAATATTTCCATTATTATTTATGTAATTAATATTTCGTGTGATTGCCTTTAGTGTTTTTGACGACGAGGCATACTTTTTATAAGATTATAGTAAATAGATTCATCTAATTTAAACCACTCCTCCAAAAAATTAAACAATTCGGTCTCATTAGTTAGTAGTGGAGTACGTTTACGAACCCGACGTTCTAGTTCATCCCAGAGATTCTCAATGTGATTGAGATCAAGACTCTGGGTGGCCATGGAAGATGAGTTACGTGATCTTCTGACATCCATTTTTGCACACTTCTTTGCTCAATGAATTGGCGCGTTATCATCCTGAAAAAGATATTAATTTTGTTGATTAAGATTTTCTAAATATGGTAATAAATGATTATTAAGAACTTCTATATAATTATTTGCATTTTGTCGTCCATCAAGTCGTATTAGCGGACCCAAACTGTTTAAACTAAAACATCACCAAATCATTATACCTCACCGACCAGATTTAAATGTTGGTATAAGACAGTTTACATCATATTTTAGGAAGTCTCCAAACATAACTACGGCCATCACCTCCAAACACTTCAAACCGAGATTCATGGAATTCCATTCAGAATTCCAATGTAGCCTTTCGTCTGTCCATGCAAGACGAGTCTTTCGGTTTTTTTCACTAACAAATTGTTTTCTCTTGCCAATCCGGGCAAAAAAACCTTCATTATGAATATACCGTTGTATAGTGCGTGTAGAAACTTCAGTGGACGTAGATTGCAAAAATTCATTTTGTAAACATTTAAAGTAACTTTTCTATCATTTTGATAATGCGAAATAAATGTCGCGTATCACGTTTAGTCAAAGTAGATGGTCTTCCGCTTCGAGCAGGAGGTTTCATTTCTCCAGAATTCTTATAATATGTAATCACATCTTGAACTGTTGATTTCGTGCATCCAAGTTTTTCTACAATAGTAGAAATAGATGTATTGTTACCATTTACAACAAAAATTTCATAATTCAATAATTTTTATGGTGTCATAAATTATGGTATATCATAATTTCGCTCAATCATATTAATTTGATGTTATACAAGCAAGTTTTGTATTAATTTGATACATGTATTACACAGTCAAATTTGATATTACACAATCATATTTTCATAAATATCACTTCTTTTTTGATTGATAATTAATTTAATTATCAATGAATTACATTTTTTTATATAATTTAATATTTATTTTTACTTTCTTTTCATTTTTTGCTTTTTTTTGTATTTTTCTTCTCTTATTGCTATTGGTATATTTTATCCCCAACAAAAATATTCTTAATTCGAATTTCATTATCTTTTAACTAATTATATTTTATTTCTCATTTGTATCTTTATTCTCA
Organism: Ambispora gerdemannii; assembly: GCA_910591945.1. NCBI lineage: Eukaryota > Fungi > Glomeromycota > Glomeromycetes > Archaeosporales > Ambisporaceae > Ambispora > Ambispora gerdemannii. Next base: position 9,624 of record CAJVPL010001252.1, on the reverse strand, counting down.
TTACTATTTTTATCTTTATCTTTAATATTGTTATCCCTTATAATTTATTTTGTATTATTCAAGTTTTTTTTAGAATCTTTCTTTTTACTGTGTCTTTATGATTTCTCTTATCTTTAATTACTCAAATTCATATTAATTTTATTTTGTATTTTCTTTTCTTTATCTTGTGTAAATTCTCATTTAATTTTCAATCTTTGTTCTCTTTTAGTATTATTTAGTATTGTCTATAAATAGTAATATAATTATAGAAATCAAAATAACTATTGAAGATATATAAAAAAAGAGTCTCTCATCACTAGAAACTCTCATACTCTAATCTAATAAAAATAACTAAGTTCTTATTTATAATATTATACTTGTAAATACACTATTACTTTTAGACAAAGTCCAATTAATCTTTTTATTTCATTAGGCAGTTCCAATAAGTCCTGTTATTTTCTTTAATAGTTATTCTATTTTATTTTAATTTATTATATCCTTTTCTTTAATTCCCCTCTTTGTCCCTATATTTATTTTTGGTAGTAAGTTAGTTTGCATACAAGTTATCACAGGAGACCTTTAGAACCTTTAGTGAACCCCATTAATCAAAAATTATTCAGTCTTTGTTCTTTCATTAATTCATTAATATAACAATCCTGAATTAGCGAGAACAGTATTACATCGCCAAGCACCAACGATCTGACTTTGTTCACTTTCAGACAGTTCTTTTCGTTTTTGTTTCATTGTGAAGCAATTACTAACAAAAACAAAAAAACAATTGACATACATACTTATAAAGGATGGGTTAAGATATACTAACTATATAAATCTCTCAAAGAATATTTAACAATTACGCGAAAAGAACAATTTGATATTTCGCTTGAATTGCGAATCGTCACAAAATTTGACCGTTGACTGGTGATTTTTGTCAGGGGAGTGTACATGTACATAGCTACATTTAACGGTTACACAAACAATAGGGTACTAATCAAAATGCAAATTCGATCCCCATAAAATCAGATTTTCGCTATTATTTTCATGCTTCAATAGGGTTTAAGTCTGGGCTATTAGACGGCCAATCTATAGCTTTGGGAACACTTTTTAGAAACTTTATTCTATATTTTCTATGCAAGTTGATTTATTTAACGGGGTTATACGCCTTTTGGTCACATGATAGGTTTTTTTTCATGTCAAGCTGTATTTTTTAGAGCAATAAAAGGCATCAATTATCGAAGATTCATTAAATCGTTCATCATGCCCTATATCTCAAGCTAATACTGGAAAGTTTTGCATAAATTCAGATTTCTTGTAAAGGACTTGATTAATTAGAAAAACGCGCATTTCTGGAATATAATAAACTTAAAATTATAAAGATGAATATACATAAAGAAATTACGATATACTAAAAGATAAATATGCATAAAGAAATTACGATATAATAAAAGATAAATATGTATATATAAGATTTTAAAAATGATTAATTCACTTTCAACAGCTATATAACCAGCACAGGTGTCTGCACTCATTTCATTCCAAACAAATACACTCACAATAAAATAAATAATAACAAATGAAATACTTTTTAACTCTTGTTTTTATTTCCTTCTTTATCGAAGTATTCGTTGATAATGCAACGTCATTACCAACATTATCGAAGTTCGAAAATGAAACAAAGTCTGTTGATACTCAAATGAAAAATCAAACCGAGCTTCCATCATCGTATCCCGATTATTCCGGTAATACCATCCAATATACAGACGTAGATCTCGATAATGCTCTCACAGATCCAGAGCTCGATAATGCTTTCGCAGATCTAGAACCCGATGATGCTTTCACAGATCTAGAACCCGATAATGCTCTCCAATATACAGACCTAGATTTGGTTCAATATGCAGACATAGATCCCGATGAATTTGAAAATGAAGTTGCAGAACTTTTACCAGAAGATCACGGTAATTTCGAAATTTCTATTTAGCATTGTGTATTTTTTTGTTAGCGTATTTTTTTATTTTTTCTATTACTCTACAAATACATTTAAGAAATTGAATTAGAAGAATCTCGTATCGGCGATGACCGTCGAGGCGCCTATCGTCGTCGTTATGATGATGATGACCGCTATTACCGCCGTCGTCGTTACGATCGCTATGAACGTAGGGGATATCGTAGAGGCGATCGGTATAGATATCGCCGAAGAGGTTATGGAAGAATTTTGAATTGATATTCAACTTGAAAAGAATTTTATATATTTTTTAAATACAACATGAATGTATTTAATATATACGTTCCATAATAAAATTATCTTTATAGTTATCCAGCTTAGTTTTGCTGATTTTTTCATCATACAATAATCCCTATAAATTGATTTAAAAATTTAATAGTGTGTTGCAAAAAAATTGTTGCTTATAATTTACTATAATTTGGTGAAAAAATATTAAATTAGTGTAAAATTTGTATTATTTATTTCATTTGGGGGAGGGAATAAATAGGTAATCCTCAGGCGCGTGTCACTAAATGTTCATCATCTGACTATAGTGCGCCCAGCTTAGTCACATCAAATATTTTGAATTGCAAAGGGTTTTTTATATAAACTTTAAATGTAAAAAAAATGCATCATTTAATAGTTTTTGATAAGTACTATAAGTAACGTATTTTATTTTATATATTAAAATTTCAGCATTAATATAATATAAACAAATAATCTCACTTATAAATCTGACCAATCTTATTCAATTTTATAAGTAATGACCTGCAAAATTTTCAGCGTGACTAAGCCAGGTGCACCATACGTCGTCATAATTTAATACACGTAATTAACTATCATAAACTTTCTAAAAAAAGTAATAGAATCAAAAAAAAAAAATGCCAAAATCTGACTCCGATTTGTTTCGTCAACTAAAGAAGCGATTTTAGAATTCCAGCAAGCATCGAGAAATATAAATCTAAGAATACATGGATGGTAATATTTATGAATTACATAATTATTGTTAATCATGTGTGAAAAATTATGATGAAGGTAGTCATGAGTGACACTCAGTGCGACAGGGAATTAACGTTAACAGATATATTCTTTGGAATACATGTATAAAAAAATAATGTATATAAAAGTTTAATAGGTAAAAAATGTTCAAAAAAATATGATTACAAAAAAATTTAATATGCAATAAAGAGAAATAAATATAATTCGAATTGTTTTTATCTACTAAATAATTTATCTTATAAAAGCATATGTGAATTTTTTGGTTCAAATATTTACCATGTTATAATGTTTAAGTCAAATTGTCTACTCGTTTAATCAAATTGAATGTTTTGATATTTTTAATAAGTATTGTTAAATATTGGTCACAAACTTTATACATTTATCGAATCAACATCAAATTGAAAAAGACATAGGGTTCAGTATATAGGTCTACACATTCTCAGAAACTGACCTTGAAATAAGAAAAATAACCATCTGACCTTCATTTATGTATAATTAGATTAAATTTAATAGTAATTGTAAGTTTGGCTGCTCCAACTTTAAAAGTATGTAAACATTCTTCGACGAAATAAACCATAAAATTAACAAACAAACAAACTTACTCTATTCTTTAATATATCAACTAACTTGCTTTCGTCTAACTAATTCCCATCCACTACCACACCATATTGTAATGCAAACTCGATATCGTATATCGAAAAAATTTTTTAAAGATTTTTAAGTTGTCACCACGCACATCGAGTTTAATTAGTCATCATTATCGTTATACATGTACGTGTACTGCATATGTATCGAGTTTAGCATACGCGTATACAACGATTATGAAGTACGGTCACAGCGATATTTGTAAGCATTCTCAATTTTACAGATTGAAGATCAAAGCTTTCCAAGCTTTGGATTGTTTTTAACGATGATTCAAAATCAAACAAAATTGTTTTTGATTACTAAATCAAGCTTTACGGACCAGTTTTACTGAACCAAATTTCAAATTTCCTAATCTGTAATTCATCCGATAGGACCAATAATTTTGATCGACCCGGTAAAACAAATCCGACTCAAAAGCGATGAAAAAAAGTGATATTACAAGAAAACTGATGCATAAATCTGTCTTGGACTATTAATTAAAAATGTCGGGAAGGCAATTTTACATATAATCTTGTTTCCTCACCCAATACCTTACCCTTACCATGACTATAATCGGATGTAATGAAAATTCAGAATCCAAATTAGGAAATTTGAAATTTGGTTCAGTAAAACAGATCAGCTTTTTACGTAGTTATATCGTAACATGTGTATCTCAATATCGGTATACCATTTACTAATTTGGTAACCATGTTCGATCGATTCGTATGCGAACAATTATTAAATTACGTATTAACAATGTAACACATGAAACTTTTGATTTGTCATGATTCCAAAAATAGTTGCCTCAAACTGTATATATATATTGTCAATTTGTCGCTTTTCAAGTCTAATAAACCAAACAAAATGAATACAAAAACATCACCTGCTATCAACACACCTTACAGTGCTATCAAAGATATCGAACTTTATGACTTCGCAAGAGATAAAAAGGTTACAGCGAATTCGTTATGGAAAGATTCGGCAGCGCTGATCCTAGTTGGTAAATTGTTTTATTAATCAAAATTTGACATATATCGATATTCACTTTTTTTCGTTGAAAATTCAGTTCGTCGTCCTGGATGTGCAATATGTCGTAACGAAGCTTTGAAACTGGCATCACATCGTGAATTAATCACGGAAAAAATGGCAAGCATTCATGGTCACTTAAGTGTTCGAACAGACTTTATATAGATTCCTAATCTGATTTCGTTAATCGAAAATAACAGGGGATAAAAATGATCGCAATTGTTCAAGAGCAAATCGATACTGAAGTGCAAGATTTCAATGACGGTTTCTGGAAAGGTGATGTCTTCATAGACGAAGAAAAAAGATTTTATCGTGCGCTCGGGTAAATATGAATTTTAAACACTCTTATATTTTTTTGACCGTCCTTAGCTAATATTGAAATTTCTTTTTGAATTTATTCAACAGCGGAGGAGAACTTAAATGGAGTGGGACAACAAACTTTCTTCGATCATCGGTGTGGAAAAAATACTTGAATGGACGCAAAATTGTATGTTTGATCATTCCTTTTTATTTATTTTTTCTAAAGATGTTTCACTGTACTAATAATGTTTCAATATAAATAACAGGTCGGAGGTAATTTCAAAGGTCAAGGTCGAATTCTTGGCGGTTCCTACATCGTGTATCCTGGTTCAAGAGGCATAGCATTTGAACACCGCGAAAAATTCTTTGGCAATTTCCCAGCAATTGACGAACTAATTACCAAATGCAAAGCTATCTCTTCAAATAATCTTGATAGTAATACTGACGCATCTATTAAAAAAGCGATCACGGCTGCAAACTTCTGTAGATATAATCCATCAGAACCTGGCCTTTGTGGCGGGTTAAATGGCATGTGTCCGGATTACGATTCAGAGGATGACGAATGAGTTGATTTCCTTTTCTTATTTATTGCACTAATCATTTAATAAATATAATTAATATAATGAGTAGTCCACAAAGAGATTAAAATTAAGTTTTGTAACTACTGTTAATGCTATTAAATTTTTGTAAAAATAATTAAATTTAGTCAAAATCATATAAAAATTTTCTAATTTTGAAAGTTATTTCTTGGATTATATGGTACGTAACATTTAAAGTCATCAAACATTTGTATTTTATAAAATGGATAAACATTTTTATTAAAAAATTTAATCCGTGAATATGATAGAATAGGCCCTTTCTGAGCATATCCACGGAATAAATTTGGTGTTTACTTCTTAGCAAAGTTTATCCATTTTATAAATACAAATATTTGATGACTTTAGACGTTATGCGCCATACGTCTGTTTCTCGTCAGGTTCTTTTACAGGTCATTCTACGCTAGCCAAAATTTACAAAAAAACATTAATTTGATGGTTTCGCATTATCAGAAAATACTAAAAGAATTTCGTAGGAAATGTCACGTATGCTCTAAATTCTTGAAAATACAACCATTGTGGAGTGTTGCTCGCATATACGTAGAATAAAAAAGATAACACGATTTAGAATAAACCATTTATTTGCTATTCTTTGTGAAAGAATTTTGATCTGTTATGTTTTTTAATTATATTTGCCTTTCTCCGTCCGTTGCCAAAGCTGATATATTTAATTTGCGAAACATGTCGATTTTCTTGAATTTACCAAGTCAAAGGTGCATCCATTATCGTTATCAATTGAACTCCTAGTGATTAACCACGATTTTTATTGCCATACTCAGTTCAAGCGATAGCGTCCCAACCCATTGTTAAATCGAGGTCTGACAGTGTGACATTATTCTAAAAAAAAAGTTGTTACATGTACACGTACGTACAAAGAACTTTATACGTACTGTATTTATAATGGATGCACATATCAATATCTTTTCATTGGTGTGTTTGTGCATGAAATATCTTTTTCTAACATGATGTCATACATTAAATAAATATTTAGTGTTGGTAAAATTTAAAATTGCTCATTGTTGTGTTGTTACCGTTATTGACAATTTTGTTTAACAATACTTATCGTGTTACCGTTACGCTTTCCGATTTTTTTTTTGTTAAGAAACTCACTTAAATCAAAATAAAGCACTCTTCATAATTTGTCGTTATAAATTTGCTATATAATCAGTCGGTCAACTTATATTATGTAATATTTAGATAAACTTATATAATATGTGGGTAAACTTATATAAAAATTTTTAGTAATAAGTAGATAAATGCTATAATAAAGCAACCAAATCATAAGCGTTCCAATAAAAAGCACATAAGTTATTAGTGTAAAATGCTATCGTTATAGAATACGTATAAAGTATTGCATGTGTTTATTTCGATGTTTTTCGTTTTAGTACATCTTGTTTCACCACCATCGTTTAACGTTTTAAATAAATATGTACGTTATAAAACACAGCATTACTATGATTTCAAAGTTTTAAATACGTACATATAAAACAAAGCACATAGTCGCTAAAAACATTTTAACTCATTTTCATAAGATGGAATCTGATACTCATGATTGTAGTAAATGTTCCGACTGTCGATATAATTCTTACTGTGATAAATGTTCAAATCACAGCGCTCATGATTGTAAAGAATGTCCTCGTTGTAAAAGAAATCAGTACTGTCATGGATGTTTTGCATATCACAATAAACTCTATTTAGCTGAATGGTCTTGTGAAAATAAAGATATCGACAGTCTAATAAAAGAATGCGCGAAAATTAATGCATTTTTTGAATGGATCCCTTATGAAAGATTTACCAATATTGAATATCTTGCAAAAGGAGGTCTTGCAATAATTTATAAAGCAACCTGGTTGGACGGGCCATTATATGCCCAGTGGGATCATAGAGAGAGTAAATTTAAACGATCCGGAGAACGCGAAGTTGTGTTAAAATCATCAAACCAAATTACATTAGGATTTATGAACGAGGTAAGAATGATCCATTTCTAAAGTGTAAACAAGATGCATTTTTTTATTTTCGAATATAAACAAGTTTTTTTTTTCAAAATAGATTCAGACTGCTCTAAAGTGTAGTTATGGCGGTTATTATGGAATAACTAAAAACCCAGCTACGAATAAATATTCGTTAGTAATGGACTACGCATATAATGGTGGCCTTCGCAAATATACTAATAATTCCAAATACGAAGGATTGAATTGGGAGCAAACATTAATTTATTTAAATGATATCCTCAAGGGACTGATAACAATTCACACAGAAGGATTTGTGCATCATGAATTACATTCTGAAAATATCTTGTTGTATGGTGGCGCTCAAATTGCCGACTTTAATCTTACCGGCCCAGCAGATATGCAAAAATCTGATCAAGAAATCCGCGGAGTACTTCCTTATATTAGTCCAGAGGTGCTAAATGGAGAGCCATGCACTAAAGCTTCGAATATTTATAGCTTTGGGCTGATTATATACGAGATTGTAACAGGTGAACGACCATTCGGTGAGCGAAGTCATGACATAGATCTCGTAGCTGACATATATCAAGGAGTACGACCTAAGATACCAAATACTATTCCTGGATGGTGCAAATTTATTATTGAAAAATGTTGGGATCCTATTCCGGAAAACAGACCAACTGCCGAGGAGCTTTACGACTTTCTCAACTCGTATGGTTCGGACGAGGCGTGGAAACCGAGTACTTTGCATCTTCAGTACTACAGTCCCCTAGAATTTCCAAAAACACATGAAGAAATTATTGAGTCTCATAAACTAGAAAAGCAGAAATTAAAAGAACTCGACATAGAATTCGATAAGAATGGTCAAGAGAAAAGCATGCTTACAAATACGGACGAAGAACAAAAAATTCACCCAAACGCAATCTACGCTAGTCGAATCTTTACCAAAAAATCAATTTCAATTTCAAATGATACAGGTACGTACATCTCTAGATAAATTCACGTTGACATTTCATATCGATATTACATGTACGTAATTAAATTTTATGCAAAATGTTTAGGATCTACAAGTGTCAGTTTGTATGTTCCGAATGAAGGTAAAATTACTATTTAATATATTGTTTTATCGTTATCAGAAAATACTGTACTAGTAAATTAATCAATTTATTAAAAATACGTACTTGTTTGCAGACATTTCTAGCGTAAAATATTGATACCAAATCTACAAGTCTCCGTTCGTATCGTATGTTCCAAACGAAGCAAATGAAATGATTTATTAACTTCATGTTCATTCTGTTATTACAATATTGCTTTCGATTTTACTATACGAAGCTAATACTAACGAGAATAAAGATATATAAGTTTCTTTCAAGAACAACTACAACTTCATGATGAACACTTCAATATCATGCTCTTTGTTAGTATTTATGAATTACATTAGAAAAGGTGGTTTCTATTGTTTATTAACATTAACGTTCACTTCTCTGTATTTACATATTTATTATTTATAAAATTTACTTGTTACCTAGCGCATTATTGATAATATCATTTATTCAATTACGCACTTTTTATAAGCAATATTAAAAAGACAAATTACACATAACTTTTGAAATTATCATCGTTTGCGAATTCGTCATCGCTTATTGTTATACATTAGATTTTGCATTCGCTAATAATGTTGCCTACGTAACTTCATAATATCATAGTACCCTAGTCATGACAAAAAAGGGTCGGATCACGTGCTAATGATGGCACAAACCAATAAAAATGCGTAAATTTTTTATCAACCCGGCAAACAAATCCGACGCAAGAAAATGAAAAAAGCAAAAAAAGTAAAAAAATACGGGAGACAGATGCCTAAATCTAGCTTGGTACACTAAAAAAAAAAGAATCGGGAAGACAATTTTACATATAATCTTGACTCCAGCTCTAGCTCTAACCCTAATCCTACCTTTAAATTAACCTTTAACAATAACCTCTATGATCATAGAATTTTTCCGATCATACACAAATGGGGATCGGTTAAAGCAGGGTTGGTATTTTGGCCAATTTTAAAAAATATTTGGCCAGATCAGCGGCTAAAATTTCCAAATATCGGGGATCGCTAAAGCAAGGCAAGCCGTTTAGCCATATACCAGCCACATTTGATCACCATAACGTGACTTATCACGTA
>CAJVPL010001251.1:0-15376 GCA_910591945.1 Ambispora gerdemannii | reverse complement strand
TACAACCTGGAATGGAGGAAAGATATCATATTGATATAAATAACTGGGTTTGTTCTTGCCCAGCATATTTAAACAGCTGATACCTCCTTTGTAAACATCTCATCACGAAAAAGGATAGTCAATTTTTTCCAATCTTTTTAGAGATAGTATGACGACATGATTATTCTTTTCTTGTTTTTATTAAAGATGGATCACTGAACATTGATCCGAGAAATAATCCTTGGACGAATATAATGGATATTGATCTGATCGAAGAAAGCACCAGTTTGACTAATATTCAGAGAAATCCTGAGAAATTAATAGAGAAAAAATGAAACCAGCTTGAAAAGTACAAAAAATTATTTGATAATGCTTTAACATTGTACGAACGAGAGTTGGATAACGATAATTTTTGTAGAAACTTTGACGTGTTAGTTAGACCATTAAAAAAAGCGGTTGACGAATATCAAGAGGTACTACAAGCTCATAACCAACAAAGTACTTGGGAAACAAAGTGTGGAAAACTTGCTTTTTGATTACATTGAGTTATAATAAAATTATTTTTTGTAAAGCAAACTTTAAAGGAATAATAAATAATATAATTATTAATTAACAATAAACATTGTTTGTATAATCCTGTTGCCGCTGATACTGTTCGGAGGTTTTCATGTGCTCAGAAATCACGTGTAATCTCGTTTCCGTAAATTTTTCTTCGCCATGGCTAGGATACTAGTTCATATATTTGTGATGAAATCGCCAGGATGTAGGGAGAATTGTCAGATCATGTGAGCATAAAAACACGTGTTTTGTCGATATTCGGACCGTTTGGCCATCGGACCACGTGTTTCGACAGTCTCCGACATGTCCAGCTGTCGAAACTACATGTCAAAACAATCTGGTAATACGTAATACATATTGACTATCAACGTGTAGATCAAACACGTAACTTGAAATAATTCAACGCGCAACTCAAGATAATTATTTTGCGCAACTCAAGATAATTATCTTGCACTCAAAGAATAATTTAAGTGTTTTTTTAAATAATTAAACATGTAACTTGCAGAACTCACAAAATAATTACAGTACAAATCATAAGTAACCTACCTCCCATAACTTTCCAAAAATCATGTCAAATGTTATGAAAATTTACGGATACAAAGAACATTACAAATGCTGATCATGATGCCTTTTATAGATTTGTAGAGCTTCTATATCTGGTATTGTATGTTCATAATCTTTCACGTTCAAAATATAATCAGTTGTTTCTTAACACACATCTCAATATCCAATAATCTAATTATTGACATCCAGTGATCCGATTGAACAAAAATACTATCATACAATTCGCCTACTCGAGATGAATCAAATGGTAATATTTTTGTTCAAATCAGATCACTAGACGTCGAAATATTGCATCATATTCATTTTTTTTGATGTTAACAAAAAATGAATCAGCCAATTTAGGACGTGATATTTCAATCTCAGTGATATAATTCAAACAAAAATATTACCATTCAATTCATCTTGATTAGACAATTGAATGTATTATTTTTGTTCAAATCAGATCACTGGAGATCGAGATATTACATTCTAATTTGACCGATTCATTTTTCTGGTGATCAATTTATAATCGACAAATAAGAATCGGTCACTTTAGGACATAATATCTAGATAACTAGATATCGAGATATTATATCATAAAGTGACCGATTTATTGTATTTAAAGCATGAAAATTTATGAATATACAATACCTGATATAGAAGCTCTACCAATTTGTAAAAGACATCATGATCAGCATTTGTAATGTTCTTGTATCCGGAAATTTTCATAACATTAGACATGATTTTCAGAAAGTTATGGGAGGTCGGTTACTTATAATTGTACTATAAGTATTTTTTTATTAAAATAATTAAACATGTAACTAAAAATAATTATTGTAGAACTCGCAGAATAATTTAAGTATTTTTTCTTAAGATAATTAAATGTGTAACTTAAATAATTACTTTGTAAGACTCACAAATAATTATTTATTCACTGAATTTTAACTGTTAAAATATATTTTTTTCTCTCATAATAACATGAATATATATATCACTTGCAGACATAAATTATCTGCTGAAGCCTTTCTTTACAAGGTAAAGTCTTTAAGACTTGTTCAAATTGCTTGATTGTAAGGTTTAGAAAGAGAGCTGCAAAATAATCTTCCATAAACAATCAACAATTAGAAAGAGAGATAAAAATGGTTGAGAAAATTTCTTTATCTGAAGTTGTTGATTATATTATTAGCAAAGCCACCAATCTTGAGTACAATAACATAATATTCTTTGATCTTTGTATTAAGCTTGATAATATATTGGTTGCTATACATAATACAAAAAATATGATAAAGTTAATAGTGGATAAGATTGAAAGATTTGATAAATATAATTAAGTATTCACAACTGGATCTGAAATATCATTACATTATTATAAAGTTAGTATATTTTATCTTGCATGTTCACAATACTGTGAACTTAAGCATAAATATAAGGAATCAAACTGAAAGAGAATAATCTATTTTGATTGTCATAACAAGTTGATTATCTACATCAATATATCAGCAAGAGAAATAATAATTGGATTTTATCATAATATTTAGCATGAGTAATTTGTTAATATTACTATCTTATCAAAAGTAAAACATGAAATTATACAAAATCTTCACATATATTTTGTATAGTTACAAATATATCTCTATTAAATATTTAATATTTTACTTGTTATTGCAAAATAAATTTATTATTAATAATCTATATCTTGCCAGTAATTTTATAAATTAGATAAAAATCATATAATTTTTTTGTATATTACTTTTTGAAAAAATTCTATACTGTTACCAATAAATTTTATTTTAATTAAAATATTAACATAATATAATAATTAAATTCATAATCTCTTTATTAATTAAGTTATTATTATTGAATATATATTATGAAGCAACTTATAAAATAATTAAAGAATATTTCAAATTCTATAAATTATCAGTAATATTGAAAATATAGAATTTTTAGTAATATATCTAATTTTGAATACTATAAAGATATCAAATAATAAAGAACAAATAGAATTATAAATAATAATATTTGTTAACTTTATTTGTTCTCTCTGTAACAAGAAATTGTAATTATAATACTTTTATACTGATAAATATTTTGCAGAAATTAATGTTGTAAAAAAAATATAATTCAATACTAATATATAATTTTATTTGTGATATATTGAGAAGATTATCAAGAAAAACTTAAAAGTTACAAGCAAATTCATTATAATCAATATCAATCAAATGAAGTTGTAACAGAATTTGATTTTATTAATCTCACTTTCAAGTTTAATCTGAAATATATTGAGTTCAAGTACTATATAATATGCTTACTAAATTTGTGAGATAAAATTATTGATTTCATCAGACAGTATTTTAATATATATTTAAAAATTTTATTAATATTGCTGAATAGTTCTTAATAATTAATAAAATCTAAAAGAGTACAATTTACAAAATATATAATTTTTGTGCTGAAAATAATCTTGTTTTGCTTTGAATATACTTGTAATCTACTTGATGCAAAATATCAAAATGAGTATTTTGAATTTAATTAATATGAATAATGATTTTACTTGGCAAAACAAATATATTATATAAAAACTATTAATTTCAAAAATATTAAAAAATATAAAATATTCAAAAATATTCACATAATTGCAAAGATCTCTTAAATTATTTACTTTTTATTTTTATTTTACCTTTTATTTTACCTTTTATTTTTTATTTTATTTTTTATTATAAATAATTTTCTCATCTTCTTATTATTCATTAATATTTTAATATTAATTATCTAAAAGTTTAATAAATCAATATTAATTATTTAGAAGGTAATAATTATCTATAGTAAAGAAATAATCAAAATAATTATTATTTAATTCTTTTAGAAAAAATATAATTAAAGAAAATATTAATCTTAGAATTAGTATGTAAATTAATATAATATTAATATAGTAATCTGAAAATTATATAAATAAAAATATAATAAATCTCTAAGTAAATATATTTTTAATCTAATAAAATGACAAGTTCTTACTTATAATAATAATATTACTTATAAATATATTATTATTTTATTTTCTTGATCAAATTTTAAATCTTGTAAGTAATTACAAGTAGTAAATACTTCTTTACTCTAAGTAAGTTATTAATTATGTTTTTAATATTATTAATATTTAGATTTTTAGTTTTTCTTTGTTCAGATTGTATTTATTAAATAAGCCATATTGTTAAGTTCTATTATATTATTAGTTTGATTTTGAAAAATTTTTTTTCATTATAATATTATTATTTTTATTTTTTATTTTTTTTAAATATTAATTTATATAATATATATAAATTATTACAAAAAATCTTTAGAATATCAAAAATTTTTTACTAGTAAATAATTTAGTTTAATTTTTATCATATTGCAAAAAGTTTCTTGAGATTATATAATTATTACAATAATCTGATATCTCCCTTTAACTATTATAAAATAACTTATCTTAACTAAATATTAAAAAAAATACAATAATATCAAAAATTCTAATATTTTTAAAATATAACCAAACTTTATTGTTATAAATACAATAAATTATACTAAATTATATAAATATATCTAAATAAATATAAAATTTTTAATTAAAAACGAAAAAAAATAAAACTATCTAATATAATTATAAAGAAAGATTATATTAATTTCATAAAAAAAATTTATTATTGAATAATTTGTACAATTATTAAAGATAATTATAATTTTTTATTAATATTTATTTTTTTGTTTTGAATGCTATTCTTTATGAAGAATTCTTTCAACTTGAAAGTTAACTTTGTTTCTGTTTTTTTTGAAATTCTTGAATAATAGTATAAAGATCTATATATACTTGATTAATTAAAGTTTCTCAATGATAATATTATATTTTATAATATTTTATATTGAAATAAAGTATAAATTTCATAATTGTCATTATATCTTTCTATAAATATAATTATCTTTAAACCATTATACTAATTTATTTGCTTCTAAAAATATTATTGATTTTAGAATATTAAAAGCTATTAAATAATAAAAACACCAAGATAAATAAATAATATATTATAAAACTGAAATACTCATCAATATTATATTGAGTTATTAATTTATATTATTGAATTTTTTTCTTTGTCCTAAGTGAAAAAATATTTCTTATTATTTGTATTGAGAAATTTAGCATGTGATATAATAATTGCTGCATATTCAAAGTCAATAAGAATTCTAAATAGGCTTAACTAAATATTATTTTCTTTAGCAAAATTAATTAATTCTTGAAAAAGCTATTTGTAAAATTCTTCTAATTTATTAAATATTAAAGCAAATATTAATAAAAGAATTCTAAAGTTATCTTTTACACCAATAGATATGTAAATAATATTATTATAGTAGTAATATAAAAATCGCAAATTCAAAAATAATCAAAAAATATAAAATTTTAAAAATAATTATATAATAAGAATATTTTTTTAATATATAATATTTTACTTTTATTATTTTACTTTTTATTTTTTACTTTATTATTTCACTTTTATAATATTTTACTTTTTACTTTTTATTTTTTATTTTTATATATATTATTTTACTTTTTATTATTTTATTTTTTACTTTTCACTTTTATTATTTTACTTTTATAATATTTTACTTTTTATTTTTCACTTTTATATATATTATTTTACTTTTTATTATTTCACTTTTTATTTTTTACTTTTTTATTTTTCATTTTTTTTGAAATTTTACTTTTTACTTTTATATAAGTTATTTCACTTTTATATATTTTTATAATTATTTATTTCACTTTTTGTAATTTTGAAAAATAAATAAATAGAGGTGCTATCTAAGCTTTAACTTGACATATTGTAACTGAAAATAAAAATCTCTTTTAACAAAAATCTTCTTTCAAATACCTTTTACCTCTCATATTTTCTTTATATACTTCAAATTTTGTATATAAGTGATCTTATATTATATTGTATCTAACAAATTGCTAACAGCTTTATATTAGATTGTACTGAGAAAATTATTATTATTAACTTTGAATTTTATATCATATTGCACTGAGCAAATCATTACTTTGGACTTTATATCATATTATGTCAAACAAATTTCTGTTATTATATTATATTATATTGTGCTGAACAAATTGCTGTATTGAAATTATTGAAATTGAATTTTAAATATTTTAATTTTTGTTATTTGAATTTTGATTGTTAATAAATATTTTTCACTCATGAGAAGAACAAAGTGAAAGAATCTTTATTATTATTACTAATGATATTGTCTTAACTCTGAAAGCTTTATACAAGTACAAAGAATTAGCCTTTAAATCTCTTTTACTATCATCTTATTCTTTTATACTCTTTTTTCTCTTTGATTTTTACTCTCCTACAACTGTTTTATATTATTATTTCTTTTTAAGTAAATATAATTTTCAGAGAAATTGGTATAAATCTTAGATACCTCTCTTTTCCTTTTAATATTTTTATCAATTATCACTCTCTCCCAATTCAGGTTCAAGTTTATAAGCTAATTTAATGATTAGTGAACAAACTTATAACAATATATTTATTAATAAAATTATCAAATTAATATATGATTAATATCTAAACTAAAAGATAGCAAATTACACAAACTTGTTTCAAAATCTTAAATATACATCTGATCTTATAAAATTTTGTGTAACAAGTTATTATAACAAACTTTTAATCTTATAGCTCAAAGTTAAGAACCAATAAAATTGTAGTATTTATATAACAAACTGTACATAATTTGTACTTAACTTTTGCAACCAATCAGAATATGATTAGTCATTATGTGGTGTTCTATTTACTAATAGCAATTAATAAACTACAATGCTTATAAATTTTTATATATTTTGAATTTAAAAAAAACTAATCGTTATTTATTTCGGGCTAATCAAAAATTTTATGATAAATTTTGTGTGATACATGTACGTATTAATCTAATTTTGTTTGTGATTGTGATGAATTTATGGTATTTTTTCAGAAGATTGTGATATGTACATGTACGTATTATGTGCATTTATAAAATGACTACGTACGTTAATAAAAAACTCTTATTTAACTACGTATCTCGATTAAAATACGTCATACATCATACATGTACGGGCTATGATCATTATCTAAAGAAAATTATACATCAAGAGAAAGAATTGTCAAACGAGTTGCTAAATCATTCCAATATCTATATATATATGCATATCTAATTCACTACAAATTCTAATTCACAATAAGTACCCATTTACAATAAGTACCCATTTACAATAGCGGCGATTAGTATCCGAACGCCCGAATTATACTACATGTATAACGATAACGAGCACCCAATTTTCTGGGCGTAAAGTGTAATACGACACCTGATCGTTTGTACATTTATAGATAGTAGCGGTAAGCTTCTGTAACTTTCATGCCCCAAATACATAATGTCTCGACGTCCAGTGACGAATCAAATGGTGATATTTTCGTTCAATCGGGTCACTGACGTCGAGACATTATGTATTTGGGCATGAAAGTTATAAGCTCTACCGCTACTAATCTATAAATGTACAAGCGATCAGGTGTCGTATTACATTTTCGCCCAGAAAATTTGGGTGCTCGGTATAGTATAATTTTGGGCAATGCGGGGCGTTCGGGAACTCATGGCCGTTAACCTAGCACACATTCATGAAATGCATCCAGATAAAAAAACGATCCGAAATCTGTTTTCTGAATACAACTCTTTGTAATAACGATAACGATAACACTTTAATCACGACAAAAAAATCTTGGTTCACAAAAGTTTACTTTTTGCTTTTTACAAATGAATGCATATATAGTGATAGTGCATATTTATTCTCTTTAAATTGAAACAATATCTGTATACATAAAAAAGGAATAACTGTAGAAACCATTAGACTAACGCTAAATATTGACTGTCTATTGTAATGTTTATTTACGAAAGAAATTACGTATACTTGTATATGCTATTGCAAAATCATAAGCTAGTACCCTAACCATGGCGAAAAAACGGGTCGGATCATGTGATATTTGTGTATGCCCGGAAAAATTCTACGATAATAGAGATTATTGTCAAAGGTTAATTTAAAGGTTAGGATTAGGGTTAGAGCTAGAGCTGGAGCCGAGATTATATATAAAATTGCCTTCCCGACATTTTTTAGTGTACCGAGCTAGATTTAGGCATCTGTTACCCGTATTTTTTACATTTTATGCTTTTCTCATTTTCTTGCGTCGGATTTGTTGGTTTGTACCATCATCAGCACGTGATCCGACCCTTTATTTTCGCCATGGCTAGGGTACTAATCACAAGCTGCTTGACGTAATCGTGCATACGGCAGTTTTGTCTTGAAATTCTTTCGTA
This sequence comes from Ambispora gerdemannii, assembly GCA_910591945.1. Lineage (NCBI taxonomy): Eukaryota > Fungi > Glomeromycota > Glomeromycetes > Archaeosporales > Ambisporaceae > Ambispora > Ambispora gerdemannii. Next base: position 6,928 of record CAJVPL010001251.1, on the reverse strand, counting down.
ACATCCGCATCAGGATATCTTAGGAAAAAACTGTACAATTACAATCTTTCACTTGTAATTCGCCAAGTGTTTCTTAATACATGTATAAGACGGCGATAGAACAATCTGTGCTCGGTTCCTGATCACATACACATGACAAACCAATAAATAAGGATTCACAAATTTTTGTTCATTCCGGCAAAACAAATCTAACTTGGAGCTAATAAAAAAATGTCGGGAAGCAATTTTACATATAACTTTGTCCTAACCTTACCTGTACACATATGATTTGCGCATTCTTATTGGTTTGTTATTATGTGAGCACAAATTGTACTTTCGCATAAGCATAACGATAACGATAACGATAAGACTGTTACCGTTACGGTTACTTTGTTTAAACCCTGGGTCATGATCGACCGTTGACATACCGATACAGTTCGTACGTAGTGCGACTACGTATGTATACGTAGCTATTTAGAAGAACACAAAAAACCATAACGATAATTTATCAAAATATAAACATGGAGTTGATGCAGAGTTTATTATATTTTTTTGGCTTTTGGGGTTTATTGCACGCTATAATACTTCTTTTAAAGATGTTTGTTTTTGAGAAGGTATTTATTATTATTATAAAAAGTTTTGATATTTATTCTTGTTAATTACACGTAGTATCCCAAACCAAAATAAATTTATTACTGATCCAAAAAATTCAAAGGATCAATTAACGACATCAGCACCTTCTTTCGATACTGTATTGACGGCCTTTGATTTAAGCGATGAAACTCAACTTCCAAGATACCAAATTAATCGAGAAACTAAGCGACACAAGACCACTATTGAATCGAAATATTTTTATTTTCGTATTTCGACAACTCAGCTGAATAATTATTTTCAGAAGGTGGCGTTTAGGACGCCTCGATTTTGGGATTTTTGGTTCAGATTGGGTGTATTTGTCGGTGTAGGGATATTGGTGATTGGAATTGGATTGATGCTTTTTGCTGCGCGAGAGGTTTTTCTTGTCTTGTTTACTGCGCAACGAATGGAACAAACAGAAATTATTAGCAAAGCTGTTTCTAAACGAGATATTTTAAGAGTGAATCCTAGTGCTGGATCAACGTCAACTCATATTCATCATTTTACAAATGTTTTGGTAAGTCAGCTCGAATTTTTGATTTGAATCGAATCTGCTATGTTTGATTGCTTATTGATTTTACTTGCTTAAAAGATTCCTGGACTTACAATACCATGGTCACATCTGGTCTACATTTTGTTCGCATTGCTTGTATGTGGAATATTTCATGAAGCAGGTCATGCGATAGCAGCTGCCAAGTAATTATACATTTCGCTTGTCAAATTTGTTATTTCACTTCAGAATTTAATTGAAACGAGTTCTTTTTTGTTTTAAGATATTCTGTCCCGATGAAATCGGTTGGAATATTCTTCTACGTTCTATACCCGGGTGCATTTGTGGACATCCCGATGCGTAAACTCACCTCTCGTCCTTGCTTCCAGCAATTAAAAATAGCTTGCGCAGGAGTATGGCATAATGCTGTACTTTATTTTCTTGGCGTATTACTAATTAGCGGTGGAATTGTTCCTTATGTGATGGGATTGACTTTTTGGAAGCCAGTTGATGGATGGGGAGTTAACGTCATCTCCGTAGAAAAGGTAAATTTCTATCGGAAATTGTTCCCTACTTTTTGATATTTAAATTCTAATCGCGATCGCGATAGGACACACCACTTTCGAAGCATTTACGCCCGTCAAACCTTATCACTCGTCTCGACGACTACCCATTATCGGAATCCTCGCTTGAGCAATGGAATAACTTTCTATTAAACCACGACAAAATATTCGACGACGCCGACTGGAAGGGGTTTTGTTCTCTCGAAGCAAACGCCGCTTCAACCTTAGACTGCTGTGACATGTCGCTTGAATTCCCATTCGGAAAATCGACGAATGAATCGTTATCGTGCTTTGAACACATCGATGACGGAAAACAAGTAAAAAAAGAACCCTCACATTAATTATGTCGCAGTGAAGTCACCTTTTTGTACTTTTATTCAACATTTTTGAATATACAGTTGATTTGTCTTCCATCTGTACCTACCGTTCGTAAAGATGCTCATCGATGCTCGACAGATAAGGATTGTGTAGCATCTTCAATTGGTCATGATTGCGTCATACCTTATACGCCAATTGATTCCACCAAATTGTTACGTATATATTATCATGATTCTCCGTGGGTTACTGAGACGAAGGAACAACAGGATGGTGAGGTTTTTGAAGAAAAGATGGTGTTGTTCTTTGGACGGCTGGAAGAAGTTTTACAAATTGGTGAGTTGGTCGATTTTAGGCTTATTATTTCGACAAGGCAAGCTTTTTTTAATCAAAAATTCAATTTAGTGCAAGTAAGTGATTTGCAACCTCGTTGGTGGTTTATCCCAGAATGGATTCCAGTCATTTGTGAATTAATGCTAAGGTAAATTTTGAAGAATAGAATTTATTCACACATTCAATCTTAACAACTTCCAAATTATGCTATCATAAAATCAGTTACACGACCTCCGTCTCACTTGGTCTTTGCATTCTAAACATGCTGCCCGCATTCCACATGGACGGATACTACGCACTATCGGCAATCTTGATCTGGATGCTAAAAAGTAATGAACATCGCGACCACTTGATGATGTATGGCGGGGGCGCAAGTAGTGATGCGCGTTTGTTGAAGTGGATTGCGTGGGGTGCTACGGCGCTGGTTACGTGGGTTTTATTGGGAACTTTGATAATTGCTTTGCGTGGATTATAATCATCGTTGTGAAATTATTGTGCAATTGTTAAGCTAAATTTTTGGCTAATTTATTGAATAAATCTCAAAAAAAAAACGAGACTATTAAATGCATTTATTATCGTTATTAACATTATTTATTGTTTAAAAAATTTATTAACGATAACCATTTAAAATACCTGGATAAGGATGAAAAACGGATTATGGTAAAAATTTTGGCCAAAATTGTGCAGATTATGGGATCATTTGGCCAGAATTATGGATAATTTCTTATTATAAAAGAGCAATATTTTGAAAATAACGATAAATGCATAAAATATAATATATAACTTGAATTAATTTTGCAATAATACTACGTATTTATATTGCTAAATACTATGTAAATTTATGAGTATAATTTTTATAGTTGTTGTAAATATACGTATACCATAACGATAATCCGTTTTTTGTATCATGATCCCCACGTAATAACGATAAAAATAACAACACAGTACATGTACCAAAATTACATAATAAAACATAAAAAATGGAAATTTTCAAGCTATGTATATGTTGTGCCCCAAATCACAATCTCCCAATTGACAATTGGAATATATCCCAAATCAAAATCTAAACCCAATACATGTACATGTATAGCCTATCCCCAACACTAACCCTAACCTTACCCTAACTCTGGTCATATTCCTATTCTAATTTGGGCCGATTGTGATTTGGGACAATTGTGATTTGGGGCACAACATATCGATATATATCTAATAATTATTTCTAAATTTTAAAGCTAACGCTGATTATATTTTTTGAAAACTTAAAATGCAAGGGCTGTTTTGATTGGAGTTTCTAGCATTATAATGATCATAGCCAGTCAACTATAACTTACTGGCTATTATCGCTAGCTAATTAAATTCTATTTAATTAATGTAATTTCTATTACGATAGAATGTTAACAAGCAAAAATTCAAATACAGTGAGCGCTCATTACAACACAAAATTTCTCCTCCCGATCTCATTACTGTAATAAGCTTTCAAGGCATTTAATTTTTCGATAAAGTAACATCTTGACATAATAACACCAAAAAATCTCTTCTCCCGATCACGTTATTGTATCGAGCGCCCACTGTATGTAATAATATGTTTTCAGTTAATTATGCTACAATCTTTTATTCAATAATACTAACCATCACTGATGAGTTTCCAATATACTGTAAAACGCTCTGTATAGTATCTCTCCCTTGTAAAGTACTTTCCAGTTTATCGTTATGCACGAATATTTTTATGGTGCGTATTTTTATTTATAGATTTGTATCACTTAAATTAACAACGACGAGAAAAGAAACTATCATCTATGTATTAACTTAGAAATAACAATCATTTAATTAAATTTGAATTGAGAGACTCACGTAATTTTTACATGTATGAATCTCTTCTAATTAAACAAAAGAACTGAATAATTTAATTATATTCTTAACAATTTTTTATGCCATATTTAACAATCAAGAGACTCATGTAATTTTTACAAATAATGAATCTCTTCTAATTAAACAATTCTTTGTACCATATTTAAAGTATGCAATATTCTTAAAAATTCTTATTATTATGTTCTGATCTTATCGTAATTGTTTTGCAAAGTATTAAATTAATCTCTACATGTAATTAAATTCGCAAGAAAATTTAGTTATTTAGATCAATATAAATTCTTGATATTTTCGATGAATATATTAATTTGAAATGGTCAGAAATTCATTTAATAAAATTCATCTTAATGTTAATAGTTGCTACAAAAGTATCAAATTTAAACTAATACAATTATCTTTCCATGCTAGTTTATTGTTATTTAAGCGCACGAAGAAATAATAATTCATAGAACTAGTCCATAAAGAGGTTACAAAAACATCAACAATGATCTAATTAAATTAGTGAACCAATTATATAAAGGGTCATGAGAATCCTTATTACCTGATCATACAGAAACAATATAACTTGAAGTCATGAGAATTATATGAATTGGACCTATTATACTAATAAGTGAGACACTGGATATTTTAATAATGGATGGTATGTTGGAAAAGAATTGAATTATAATTAATTTGTTTGTATTTCCGTTAAAATATTTATAAATAAGATACTTCATAACCAGTTCTATGATAATTGAGTAATTCAAGAAGAAATTATAAATTATTCTAGGTTTAGACAAATATTCATAGATTGCTCATCTAATTTCTTCTGAGATAAATGGATTGAATCAGTAATCGATATGTTAAACCAATAAAGAACACACAGAATTGTTAAAAAACTTATCTGATCATATGGTCTCCAGGTTATAACAACGTGTTATTTATGCTATCCTCACGCATAATACTTTGTTCACACCAAATCTATTTATATTCTACTTACTTAAATCTATGAGATTAGCTTGATCAAAAAATGTGAAATTTTCAAAATATCCACCCCATACTTATCATTATAATTTTTAACGTCACCTATCCATTTTGATCTAATACGTTTTCATTATTATTTATTATCTTTTCATTATTATTTATTATCTTTGACCTGATGCATTTTTTATTATTCTATCTTCAATATTTTTAACTAAAGTATAATGAATACAAATATAGTTTAATACTTGCTTGACAATATGAAGTACCAAAGAAAATGAACCTACGCTTCAAGAAATTATCAATCATATTAACAAAATACCTCTAAAAACCATTTTTGATATCTTACTATAATCGATAATCCCACTTAATACTCTTTCAGTTCCTTGGTCCACTGATCAAAATGCTACTTTATTCTTACCAAATGAAATTAAAACTCAATATCCTAAAGCTTTTGCGGATTTGCTCAAGGAAATGGAAATTATTTATTTAATAGTGATTCTATAATCTATTAGAATCATGAAAAATATGCATATCAGTTAAGACTTGTATTATTCCTAGAGTTACTTGAAACTAGTATCATTATCTTTCATTAAATTTATTTCCAGAAGACTTGATTTATAATGGAACAATAAAGATGATAATCAAAGATTTGATAATAAATAGTGAATAAGCAAATAGTTTGGTGACTAATCTAAAAAAATTGCTCAAGAAAATATATTAGTTTCAATATTTGCAATATATGATCTTGCTTTAGTAATCAAAAAACCAATTTAAACATATTTTCCTAATATTAGATCAAAAATATTAAATTAAATACAAGACATATTCAATCTCGTGAAGTTAATTTATTAATTCCTATCTATAAACCAAAAGTATCAAAATTACTTGAACATCTTATTTTTTTAAAATCCTTACTAAACAAGATCTTTTATAATTTTATAATTAATAAATTTCTGAAATTAATCATTTTGTTCTCATATATTTGATAAGATATTTATTAAAATAAAATTATTATTATTATATTATAATCTTTATATTAATACGTATTTATATAGGAAAATATTGAAAATAATATGATTATTAAAACCAAACTTGATATAAGATCTCTTTTATATTCTATTACTTCACCTATCTCACTATTCAAAATTTCAAATTTGATTACTTTGTTGAATTCTCCAAGATTATCTAATATAAATAAACAAATTCTTATTTAACTATTATAATTAGTAATTCCATCACTTTGACAAAGCAATATTATAGATTTGCTCATCTTCAAAATTATTAATTGTAATTATATTATTAACTAAGCTTGTAATTGAAGAATTATATAAAAAGATTAAAGAACTTGTAGAATAATTTATACAAATTAATATAAAAGCTAAAAAGATACTAAAAAAAATTTATCAGATAATTCTACTAAAAATTATGATTCAGTTCAAGACTTTATATTTATTATTCTGAGATCATTCGTGTGCATATGATTAATTACATTATTAATAGATTTATATTTCAAAATTTAATATATTTGAGACAAAATTATCATTTTATATATGATAAAAGTCAAAAATAATCATAATTTTCTAATTAAATTGCAATTACTTGCAGTAATTCTCAATTAATCAAAGATAATTGGTCAAATATCTTTATTATTAAGAATTTATAAGATATTATAATTCAAATTACATATAGTTTAGCTTCAAGCTTTCTTATAATAATGTTACAATTATTTTCAATAATTCCGTAATTAACGAATCTTTTAAAAATAATAGAAAATATGAAAATCTTC
>CAJVPL010001250.1:0-15378 GCA_910591945.1 Ambispora gerdemannii | reverse complement strand
TTATTTTAATATTTGATATTTAAATTATAAGTTTTGATAGTTCAGTAGTCTGATCTTTCAATTGAACACAGTCACTCGCCATATTTTAGAAATATCATCATAGAAAATGACTCTGAAAATGGTGACAATATTAATTTTTTAATTATGTTATCTTAACAAGAAATTATTATTTATAATTTATTTATTATTTGTATTATTATTATAGAATAATATCAAAAGAATATTATATTAAATTAATTTTTATATTGCTGATCTAAGAAAAATAGTATTTATAATTATATTTATATAATTATTATTATTAGTATTTCAAAAAAGTTTTGATAATTATTTATTTAAATTTGTTGATTTCTTGTTGAAAATATATTCAATATCATTATTTTATTATTTGATAATTGAATTATAACTTTTGATAATTTAGTAATTCAATCTTTCACATAAATATAATTACTGCTTACTAGTATTATTATTATAGAATAATATCAAAAGAATATTATATTAAATTAATTTTTATATTGCTGATCTAAGAAAAACAGTATTTATAATTATATTTATATAATTATTATTATTAGTATTTCAAAAAAATTTTGATAATTATTTATTTAAATTTGTTGATTTCTTGTTGAAAATACATTCAATATCATTATTTTATTATTTTATAACTTTTAATAATTTAGTAATTCAATCTTTTACATGAATATAATTACTGCTTACTATATAGTAAAGATTTTTATTTATAAAAACTACTAATAGTAATAATATAATTATTATTAATTTTTTTTAAAAAAATTATTTAATAAAAGATATTTTACTAATTTAATAGAGCTTATATTAAAGAATAAAGTTATTGATTTGATTTTTCTAAATTTTATTTTTTAAAATATTAAAAAATTTTAAAATAATTTATTTTATTTATTAAATTATACTTTTTAATATTATATAAGTTGATTTATATTAATAATAAATAATTGAAAAATTATATAGAATTTATAATAAAATTTAAAAATAAAATATATGATATTATTAAATTAAAAAATTTTTGTTCAAAATTATTCAATTTTTAAAAATCAAGTAATTTGATTAATTTCTAAACAAAATTCTTTGATTTAATAATATTATATATTTTACTCTTAATAAATATAAAAATAAAAATATTTTAGTTATTACTAAATAAACTTTTAATTCTTAGTAACTATTATAATTTGTATTTATAAATAAAGTTATAATTCAAGTTTAAAACTACAAATTAGTATATAATATTATATGTTAATTTTAATTCAAACTCAAATCAAACTTGAATTTATATAATAATTTAATTCAAGTTTAGTTTGAATTTTGAATTTTTCTTGAACTCAAATCAAAATCCAGTTCAAGTTCAATTTGAATTTTAAATCAAACTTAAATTCAAATAAAAGTCTGATTTATTTTGGTTCATAAAAATACTAGTCATAATTTAATATTACTTTTAAGTAAAATTTAAATTATATAAAAATAGTAATAATATAAAAAAATAATTATATTTATAATAAATTTGACCAATTATATTTAATTATATAAGTAATAACCTGCAAATTTTTCAGTGTTTTAAATTTTTTTCTTTTGAATTAATATTACAAAAACTAATAATGATTTGATGATTTATTATTTATATATTGTGAAAGATTATAATGAAAAACAAATTATAATGAAACTTTGCAATATTTATTATAATAAATTAAATAACAATTATACTCATAAATTTATATAATATTTAGCAATATAAATATTATTGCAAAATTGATTTAAGTTATATATTTTATGTATTTATTATTATTATTTTCATTGCTCTTTTATTATAAGAAATTATCAATAATTCTGGCCAAATTATCCCATAATCTGCACAACTTTGGCCAAAATTTTCACCATTATTCGTTTTTCATTATGATCTTCCACATTTATTATTTAATAAAGTTATATTATTGGACAAGCATTTTAATATTAAAAAATCAGTTTAATTATTATGTCTTGGTAATTCGTAAATGTAGCAGTTTGACGACCCGATCTTCTAGGTAACTGGCTCCAAAATCGCAACGTAATAGTTAATTTAAGAAACACAATCTAATGTGTTCCCCCAGTATATTGTAAATTCGAAAGGAATTTTGGATCATGTTATTTATTTTTGTGAATGTATTTTAGATTCGGTGTTTTATTGGTTATTGCAAAAAAGGTAGTTGGTTGGATAAGGAATTTTTTTAGTAGATATAGTTAGTTAAACTACTAAATAAGTCTTGGTTATTTGTTATACCTTTAACATTAGATTAATATCAAAGAATAGACAGTTATTAAAATTAATTCTAAATTTAAGTCAAAACTTGAATTGTGATGGGTATAGTTTTCGATTAAAAATTGAGATTTTGACTATGTAAATAATAGTTTCTATCTATCGATAAAGTTTTTATGGTAGAACACTAAAAATAATGCATTTAAAACTACAAATATCCATTATTACAATTATACATTAATATAAAAATAAAATAAAAAATACTGGTATAAATCAATCAATCAATTAATTTTTTTTGTTATTATGTGCAGTTCTCGTAGACTTATTATTCGGGACATAGCCACCACTCACACTACCACCACCACTTCCACCACTCACACTTCCACTACCAACACGTGTATGATGACGTGTGGATTGTTTATTAGTTGAACTACCACTAATACTACTATTACTATTATGATGTCGTGGACCAGCCGATGTAGAAATTTCAAGTGAACTAGAGCGTGAATGTTCGCGTGAGCCTCTTCTTTCTCGTTGAGATCGATCATGTTGAGAAAATGGAGGACGTGGTGGCTGTTGATCAAATACTGAATCACGGGAGTTTTGTCTTGCGGCTGCTTCTCGTGCTGTTTGTTGTGCGTAATATGTATCACGCGATGAAGATCGTGGAGATCCATGACGAGGAGACCCACCACCGTCCTGACGATAGCGTGACTGCCGATTTGAAGATGGTGATGGTGATGTTGGTAAAAAATTGGAAACTGATTGACGAATTCTTTGTTGCGCATGATGTTGTAAACCTACAGGTATAGTATCACCTATAGCAATATCATCGTCATCATCACCATCTTCTTCGGCGTCATCAGCTTCTCGGCGATTGCGGTCGGGGATCGGCGAAGGAGTGTTTGTTCTTAGCGCAGGAATCGGCGAAGGAGTTGTTGTTGGAGTTATTGACGGATTCGATGGTTCTATATCACCAACTTGACTGAAAAGGTTACCTTCAACTTTACTTCCGGTATCCTTTAAATACATGAACGAGTCTTTTTCTTGAACTTCGTCAACCGGAGAACCTTCGTGGGACATGTCTTCGGAATCCAGTTCTGTATTAGAAATGGTATCACGAGACCGATCAGCACCTTTAGTCAGTGGCATTGAACTTTCATTTGTGCTCATTGATTCAAAAGAATCTGCCATGCTGTATTGACTCTTGCGCAGCATACCCATGTTCGAGTCCTCCAAAAATTGTGGTGGTGGTAGTCCTTTGACTATCGCCTCCCTGAATCGACGTTCTCGTTCAAATTCAACCCATCGTTTCATTACAATCTTGGAGCTATCGAACTCTCCGTCTTTCGCCGAATGGTCACCTTTTCCTTTGTCACCTTGGACTTGGCGAGTCGCGCCCCAAGTAAAATCGTCAAAATGCCAGTAGGCATAAACTGGTAAGAGGAAATTCCAAATAGGTAATGAGAACAAGTAAATTAACATCCATCCTACGTAAACAATCTTTCGGGAAGTCATGAGAATTAAAATGGCGGGTAATCCCAGGATTGCCGCAAGCAACATTAACGGGATGATTGGAGGGGGTTTTATAAAGAAGGAAATTATAACAAGGTAAATAGTGAAACTGATAGCAGCCGGCAGCACTACTGTACCAACCAGTTCCATGAATATGACAAATTGCATGGAAAAGCAAAATGTCCCACACAGATCTCTAACCAACACTAATTCCATTAAATTATGCACAGTGGAATTAATCCACCGACGACGCTGTGAAAGTAAGACTCTGAATGAATCGGGAACAATAGTTTTACAAACCGCTTGTGGAACGAATATCATTTTTCTTTTGGGAAAAGTGCGAAGCATTAAAGTTGTTAAGAAACGATCTTCACCAAGCAAATAAAGATTTTTCTTATGCAAGGTATCAACAATGTTCTCGGAGTAATGTTCAACGATATCTTGAGCAGCTAAAATTGGTACCCAATATCCATCTCTTTTCGGTGCTTTGATTCGATACATACAAAAACATCCTGGTAGACAAGTTACACCACCAAATATAGATTCAAAAGCCTTGCTTTGATGATGTGAAATATAATATTCAAACACCTGAATCATTGTCCAAAAACTATCGGTCTTGTTTGCAATTTTAGTTTCTCCGCAAAGACCCATAATATCATAATCACGTGTCATGCAAGAAATCATACGTGAAAGAGAATCTGGATATACTTTAGTGTCGGCATCCACCTGATTATTAAATGTATAATTAAAAATAAATTCATTGAAAAAATTCTTTAAACAATTTCAAAGTACTCACCATTAACGCAATCTCGTATTTGTCGGGTGTAACACCAGTCACTTGCCATATCGAATTGAAAAATTCATATTCAAATGATGTCATACGTTCATCAAACATCACTTTTTGTAAAAAGCTCATCAAGATAATTTGAGAATCACGTTTTCCTCGATTCCCAGGTTTAGGGAGATTTTGTTCTTCTGTGGCACCACATTTAACCACCACAACCATTGGAACACGTTGTTGCTTGCTAACTTGGACTTTATCATCATATTTGTAAAAACCAGCGTATACTTTCGCCATATTATGACGTTTAGTTCCATCAGCAATCGCAACATAGGAATTAGCTACAACTTCTTCAGGTGGCACCACAAACTCATGCATGAGAGAGAGTAAAATGTCTGGTGTTGATTGTGCATTACCACCTCCGGTTATAATACCATCAGCAATTACTAGAATTAATTTATGAGAATTTGGATAATCCGTTGTGGCCACTGAATCTAATGTACTTCGAAGTCCTTGTTCCGACTCTGAATAGGCCGTGATTAAACAAATTGTATGAGCTAGTGGAAAATCCCAGGGTTGATAGTCGGGTGATGGTTGTTGCACTACATTAGAGCTAGGGAAAGGACAATTTCCAAGAGATTCTTTACTTCCTGTAGCTAATGAATTTGCTACTGAAAATCCTTCATTATTAGCAAAAGTCAGTGAACTTGAACTTGTATTTTTGGCGGTATCAGTTACTGGAGAAGGTGGTATTTGTCGTACCGGGGAATTTGAGCGAGTTGGCTTTAACGTTGGACTAGTACCCGGTGATCCATTGGGTGATATGCGTGGTGTAGTTCCTCCGTTTGGATGAAGGAACGCATTCGAAGTTCCAGCAGGTTTTGTTAAAGGAGAGCGACGACCACTATTATAGGCTCCAAGATTACCCGCTGGACCAAAATTGCTAATTGGTCTATTTGGATTATTTTGACTAGTTGGATTATAAGCCGTTGAAAAACGAGACGACTTTGGAAAATAACGAGATTTACGATTTGGCAATTTTGCCGGCTTATTAATATCCTCGGACCATGCTTCAATTTCGGTTGCACGCTTCATTCTTTCCTCATATGATTCAAGTTTGAAAGAGCCTAATCTCCAAGATAAACACCACCCAAAAATGACAGCCAATACGAATTTTATCAACACAACACCTACGATAAAAGTGAGTGAAATATACAAAACAATGTCGGAAGCAATACAGCCCATAGTTTTTGTATCAATAGAGCCGATTTTTATCACATCAGCGAGGCAGTCAGCGATTCTTTTGTTTCCCGTATTCAAAAACGTAAGAGAAGAATCACGACCACGAAACTTGTTATTTGAATTGGTCAAATTATGGAAAACTCCTGGAACATTAACTTGTTGAAGATCAAGGAATTTTAATTTATCCAAATCAAGTACATAACTACAGAAATCACATACACAAATGAATTATTTTCGTATAATTTATTTACAAATAATAAATAATATGCAACACCCACCCATTATACACGGCCAGATTGCGATTTGGCTTAGCAACTTCTTCCCAAGTATAAAATATTTCTCCAGCTTTTTTCAATCTGGAATACGCATCTCGTGCCAGAGCACTAGTATGACAACCCGCACCACGACGAGGAGGACTCCATTTCTCAAGTGGTTGTGAAGATCCGTCTTGGTCGACCATTACACAAGGGAAATACCATCCAACTAGTCCGTTTTGAGATGGTGCATCTGCATCTGGTTTAAGTGTGATGACTCCTTGGCATTTTTTATTCACGTTTTGAAATAAGAACGAAATGTCTTTTCCACCTGCATTCACGGGTGCATATGCAAGCTCGACGTTTGGAGGTATTGGCGGATCATAAAAAGGTACACCAGGATGTCCCTTATATTTTGATAGATCGTAGGCAAACCCATTTATTATTGCATGATCATTAAAAACTTTACCACCTCTCACACGAGTTGGAGGAGCGCCACAAATCACTTGTGTAAATCCTATATTATTATTATTATGATATAAGAATTAATTACTAACAATTTTGAATATAGAAATAATGAAAAAAAATTTTCATACCAAAAGTTAGGAATGCCACAAATGCACATATTAAAAAAATAACAGTGATCAAACCGATCTTTTCTCGCCATGCACGTTGAATTTCTTGTGTCTTCATTCGACCTAATTTTTTATTATAATCATGACTTCATTATTTTTAATCCTGTCATAAAAAGAATCAAAACTGATTATATTCAATTTACCACATGCACTAAGAATAAAAGGAGGAGCGTAAAATGTCACAGCATAGCAATAAATTATCCAACAGGTTGGCCATTCTTTACGCTTTTTTTCAGTTGATTGTTCCTTTGAACTTTTTTTTCTTTTTAATGAACGTTTTTTGGATTCCATGGATTTTCGTTCGTCACGGCTTAATATACTTTGTCTGTTATGTATATGATTACCGCCACCTTCACCTCTTTCCAGTTCACTTGGATGATTTTGGCCTCGTCCCCCACTGCCACTATCTGTTTCCTTATATGCTAAATTGTGTGATGTAGCGTGTACATGGTTGAATATAGAATTACGGGATTGCATTGGTTCCCTTGAGATTGTTGAATGTCGAGCTCCTGGTGCTGCTGCTGTTGAAGTTCTATTCTCGGGTTCTGGTGGTGTTGAAGACATTTTCACTACTACTGTTCATTCAAAAGAAGTTTATCTATACAACCAACCACGATTAATGTTTTTCGCGTGAAAAGTTCTTTTTTATAATGAGCTTTTCGTCTTTTTTTTTGTTGTTTCGAGCCAGTTGTCTTGTTACTGTTGACTAAGCATTCGTGCCTTCAAAGGTAACTTGAGAATCGAAGAGCTAAATAAAAACGGCTATTTGAAAAACAAAAATTAATAGAATTGAAAGAATTGGTGATGAAGAGTGCTAGTAGTTTGATAATATTGTTTTCTTCAAACAATATAATAAGGGGCAGTTTAACTTCAAAACCTTACTAAATAAAAAACAATAAACGTTATGTGGTAGAAAAAGAATACCACTATTTTTTTTTTATTATGTGTCAAATTTAAAAGTGTAAAGAAAGCCAATAATGGCGAAAAATAATTTTTTCTTTCTTTCAAGAAGACCGTATATAATAATTTAGATTATTTGTTTTGATAAATTATTTTTCTTTCTAAACACACAATCCACATAAAGAACTTTTTTAACTTATGTAACCGAATATTCATACGCAAACATATACACCAATATATATACATACATCAAATAAATACTTTACTCGTTCATGGGTGCAAATTAAAAGTACCAAAAGAAACGATGATGATGAAATTACTACTAACCTTTAACAGTTTATTATATTTCTCACTTTTTTTTGTTCTTCCATCCAATCAGAAATTACATGATCGCATCATGTTTCTAAAAATAACCTTGGGGATTCAAAAAAGTAAATATTTTATTAATTCTAAATTAGCTTATTTATTTACCCTTTTACAAAAACAGTAAAAGGTAATTATGTCAAAATCTCTTAATCCAAGCACATAAATGTTCCATTGAGATTCCAAATAAATTTATGGAGATAGCTCTTGGCTACATTTTTTTCTATATTTATCATATACATAATAAACGAGGCAAGTTGGCACCACCAACCACCTTGTATTTTTCTCTCTTCCCCTCCCCTTCCCTTACTCCTTCCTCGATTTCTCATTCATATGATGCATAATAAGCACACAAACTTCCATTAACGTAAATCATTAATTAAGACAAAAAAAAAGCAGGTAGATGATCGAAATTTAAATTTGGTAATTCATCTAATACCCTAGCCACGGCGAAATATTAATTAAAGAATCAGAATAAGATTATGTATAATATATAGCAAAATTTCGCAAGAAACATTTTTTATTAGAGCACAAGCTATTTTTCAAAAAAATAAACATTTGTTTGACCTTGCGATTTGATTGGTGCATAATTTTAAGGGGTATATCGGATGGCCGGCTAGGGTACTATAATTCATCGTTATGCGGTTATAACACATTGAAGAAAGAATTAGTTGTGAACGTAATAAACAGGCTTACATTTCAAAAAGGTATTCATTTTGCGTAGTGTTATACCATCACATTATACGATTAAAATGAAAACAACTTTTGTCTCTGATCGGCAAAAACTCGATTTAAAGCGTTCCTTTCAAAAAAAAATCAGGCTTTAGTCATACTAGAAAAAACCTTAATTATACCAGAAAAAACTTTAATTATACTAGAAAACTTTAACGTTAATTAATTAATCCCGTCATTATTTCCATTTTAGCATTCTGAAGATCTGCGACATTCTTGTTAAGCGTTTAATTTCGGCCGAAGATCAACATAATTCGGCCCGAAGTTATGGATGAACTTTATTATACGTATAACGTGACACACGTTAATCTGTACTTTGAATAAATAAGATACATACTACTTTTTTTGCTCGATTAAAAAAATGACATCATCAATTCCATTTCGACCTCTCGGAAAAACAGGTGTAAAGATCCCATCGATTGGATTAGGATGTATGGTATATAGTAAATAGTTATTTCTCTATTTTTGATTCTCTAATTATATGGTTATATACTTTAGGGAATGAGCGAATGTTATGGAGAAGCTGATTATGTTCATAGTTTGCAAGTTTTGAGACGCTCCATTGAATTGGGAAGCTATCATTGGGACACCGCGGATCTTTATGGGATTGGCAAAAACGAAGTAAATAATTTTGCTGAATAAAAAACCCAATTCAATTTAATAATTTTGTTGAATAAAAATCCAATTCAATTTAACCATTTTTCATAATAAAGGAATTATTATCGCACATTTTAAAGGACCATAGAAAAGATGTGTTTCTCGCTACTAAATTCGGTTAATATCGGACTAAATTTATCCTTTTTTGGCGATTCGTGGTAATAATAAAAATAAAATATCCGATTATTAGCCATTGTTCGTGATGAGAACGGGATTGCTAAAGGTGTACGAGGAGACGCGCCATATGTTCGTGAATCATGTGAAAAAAGTTTGAAGCGATTAGGCGTCGATTATATCGATCTTTATTATCAACACCGCGTCGATCCAAAAACGTAAATTTACTTATTTTAGTCGAAATGATTGCGAGAACAAATGAGTTCAATACTGAAAAAAATACAAATATTTTGTTAGACCAATTGAGGAGACTGTTGCTGCTATGGCTGAATTAGTCAAAGAGGGAAAAGTCAAGTATCTCGGTCTGTCGGAATGTAGTGTTGATGAACTTCGACGGGCTTATAAAGTACACCCGATTGCTGCTTTACAGGTAAAAAAAAAAACGTAGAATTAATCATGAAATGAGATTTTTAATATTTGTTTTATTTCATTTATTACTTTGCTATTATTAGATGGAATATAGTCCATGGGCTCTTGATATTGAACAAGACGGGATTCTTGAAACGTGTCGCGAACTTTGCGTTACCATTGTAGCTTATAGTCCATTAGGACGTGGTTTCTTGTCGGTAAGTTTGATTAACATAAATTATAATAATCTATTATGATTTGTTTTATTTATCATTATTATAGGGACAAATAAAATCCCTTGATGATTTAGCCGAAAACGACTTTCGAAGACTACTTCCACGATTCCAAGGCGAAAATTTCGCGAAGAATTTCGAAATTGTACGTCGCCTTGAGGAGCTAGGTCGCAAGAAAGGAGTTACAAGCAGTCAACTTTGCCTAGCTTGGATTTTGGCTCAGGTAAATGGACGTATTAATTTTTCATTTCATATCATAGTAGTTTTTATTGAATTTGTGATAGGGAGAAGATTTTGTCGTTATCCCAGGAACCAAACAAATGAAGCAAGTATTTTCAGCTTATTTCTTGATTTATCTGCTTTACTAGTCGATTAATTTATTTGTTTATTAAACAGATATCTCGAAGAAAATGTCAAAGCCACAACCATCACTCTAACCGCTGAAGAAATCAACGAAATACGATCTGCTATTAATGCTGTTGAAGTGACTGGGGGTCGGTATCCAGATTCCTCCCTTATAAAGGTAAGCAAAGAATGACAAAGTTTATAAAAGAAATTGGTTTAAATAACAAACTTACTTATTATTATGTCATACATAGACAATCTTATTATAATAAACTCTCGGATATAATGAAGTTTGTAATAACTTGATAATTCATTAAAGTATAATATAACAAATATTCTCAATCTATGTATATATTACTATGTATCAAAATAAAAATTTTCATAGTGGTTTTCTATAAATTTTTTTACGAAATTCTAATCATGAATTATATATGTAGTACAGTTCATCTTTATCATTAATATGACATAACGCATATGTCACGATATTGAATAGACTATATCACTATCGCTATAGAGTAGTTTCGTCATATTAACGCGAAACCTATGTCATATTAACGACTACAGTAAATGGGACAAAAGAATATGTTAAAACTAACAAGGTTCCAAATCCCATATCGGTCCCTGCAAAAAATTCTCCTAGTTCTTCAGTAAGTCAAAATTTCTAATAAGCAACTTTAATTAAGAGCTTTAAGAGGAATCATGCCATTTCACCGATAACCGTTGCATAAAGATAATTGGTCGAATCTTGATCTTTGTAAATGTGAGTCACTCGAAAATATACTCTTTATTTTTTTTGCTATATTCTTGGACATTTATCTTTTTCCTATATTCCTGGACATTTATTTTTTTCCATTAGAAAGGGTAAGTAGATTATTAAGGAAAAATTACAAACAGACATAACAATATATGATGTCTAAAACTGTCGCCCCAGTCTGAAGTAATTCTAATGTAGATTGACAAACTATTTTAAAATTCTGAACTATTAAAAAGATAAAAAATATTTTTTGTTGAATTCTCTGTCTAATTGAATTGGCATTATTATCTAGAAAATATCGGTCTATTCGTTCACGAATTTAAAATACACGGTAGGAATCAATGAATTGATTGATGGATGACTAAATTTTTGTTTTTTTGTCTTATAAATAAATACTAAAAAATGATTAATAAACTCAAGCACTATCAAATACTGAATATATATATTTGAGGAGAAATAATATTATATGAATCTATCGTCATCATTTTTTATTATATCACTAAAGAAATTATTAAAAAGTTTTTTAAAATTCTTCTAATAGGTAATTATTTGGTTCTCGATTTACAGTACTCGTCATCAAAAATTTTATTATATCGAAAAAAATGGCCATCAAATTAAGGTACTTTTAATTTAATCAATATTATGATTTTCGTCGTATATCCACTTGTCATGATGTGTATACCATGCTAATACATACTGTCAGAATTTTCCAATTGCTGGCAATGATGAAGCAAACTCTTTAAAAATTATTTTTCTGAACTAATAAGATAGTTTATATATAGATATTATTCATTTTATTTGCATTTATAGGTACGTTTCTAATTTGTTTTTTCTTCACGTAATATAAATAAATTTAGATTTCGAATCTAACTCCATGACTATACTATTTCACAAATATGATAGGCAGGTTGGTTTTATTTTGCCTTCCTTTTCTTGATGCGTGTTCAAGCCTAATTGATCGGAATATGCACCAGGAAAAGGAATACCTCGAATGTCGTGATTTTCTATCAGAAAACATTTCTCCAAGGGAAAAATAAAATAAGGTGCGCGGAAAAAAGTGCCCTTTTTGTCTAATATTCAAGAGATGAGCTAATCAGATTTATATTTCTTTACCTATTTTAACTCTAGGCGAAGGCATATATAATCAAAGTCCTTTACAGCGGTGCTGTATACATCAAATTTGGCTTATACCGTATTGATATACCGATTTTTAACTATTTAAAAACTCCCTATATATACCGGCCCAAAAGTGCCAATCCAATGCGGCCGTTGTAAAGGACTTTGACTGTATATAGATAGATAGATAGTGAATTAGGATTTAACTCTATCATTTCGTCAGACAATAAAAAGATAATCCAATTCTAGACTAGGATCACAAGATTTGAACCTTCTAATGTGATCGAGCTTCTGCAATAACACCAACTAAAAAACAAGGAGTCAGAGGATTGATTATTTACATTTCAAGCTGCTGTCTATTGAGCAACAAATTATGAGTTTGATCGATGCAAAAAATTAACATTATAATCTGGTTTACTATAAAAAATTGATTCAACTCGATGAAAATGAAATTAGAATTAAATATAAAAAAGTCACTGATTATAGAATGATGACAATTCCATTAACTTTTTTCATCTGATCAACGCCGATTTTTGGGTCGTCTTCATCTTCCGCTGCCGCAAATCCTCATACAAATGGTGGTAACTAAGCATATAACAATATTGAGATCACAGTTGCTCTAGATCAATCTAACGATAACGCGCTACAAACGCAAAGAAAAATAACAATGACCATCATTTCATATCCACCAATCATTAATATGATAGCATTCATAATGATAGAAAATGTATAAATCAAAAACATTAAGCGTGATTTGTTTTCTCAATATCACCAATAAAAATCATCAATCTGGAATAACAAAAAATTAAAGTTTTGACCTGCATATCTTAAAGAGCTGTGGTCCCCAAGCGTCGCATATTAAAAAAATGTCAAATCCTATCGAAAAACATCTCAAACCGGCAGTTATTCTCGGGTATTTTTGTATCTTTATATACTAAATTGATATAGAATTGTCATTTATCCTCGAATTTTAAAAATAAATCATTAGAACAATGACATTTGGATATCGTGAACATCCACGAATCGATGATCCAGAAGTAGTTCAGCAGATTTTAGATATTTTTCGAGGATTTGGACATGATGAATTAGGTAATAATTATTAGTTTTCGATAATTATTAGTATTTCTTATTTGATTTTGTTTGATCTTCTCATTGTTGGAATCTTTAGATACTGCACGAGTGTATTGCGGTGGATCGACCGAAGAGGTAAAAAGAGAAAAGAATGAATAAATCAGATATATTGAATAAATTTAATTTTTGTCACAGTTATTAGGTGATTTAGAAATAGTCACAAAACAAAAATTTAAAATTGCTACTAAAGGTATTTTTTTTGAAGAATCCTTACAAAGAATATTATATTCATTATTTCAATAAATAAAGAAATTTCATATTTTTTTGCTTGACACTCGAATCTTAAGTAAAAGGTAAGGTTTTTCACTACTAATTAGATTTATGAAACTGATCAATCACAAAATTTTAATTTAATTTGTTATATCTTAGTTACGCCGGATCTAAAAAAATCTGGAAAAAGTCCAATAGAAATCATTGAAGGTCTTTTTCAAAGTTCATTAACTGCTTTAAAAGTTCCAAAAGTCGATTTACTTTATCTACATGCACCGGATCATACAACCCCGATTGAAATTACTCTTAAGGGAGTGCAACAAGTTTATGAGAAGGGATTATTCAAGGAGGTGCGTGTTATTTTTTTAGTTGATTTTCTATGATGCAACAAATTAAATAATTATCATTTTTTTTAATATTAGTTTGGATTATCAAATTTCACTGCTTGGCAAGTAGCTGAGGTTTATTATATTTGCAAACATAATGGATATGTGTTGCCAACAGTTTATCAAGGAATGGTAAGCTGTATTCTAGTTATATTAGAGATATTTTGCATATACGGTCTTCTTATCTGCTTTCTAAATTTGGATTAATTAAAAATCTTACTAGTATAGTAAGTATCAAACTTTCAATTTAAAATTGTTCCTACAAATCAAACACCCTTGCTCACTTATCTATCAAAAAAAGATGCAATCACTCGTGATGTGGAACACGAACTATTCCCAGCACTGCGTAAATTTGGCATTAGATTCTATGCTTATAATCCAACTGCTGGTGGATTATTCGCGGGGAAATTCACTTCACTTGATTCAGAAATTGAAAAAGGATCGCGATTTGATCCAAATCTGGTAAATGGAAGAATGTAAGCTACAAAATAATAAATGATTTTACGTGTAGCGCATTCGATATTAAATTTATTCCTTTTGATGAAATAGGTATCGTGAAAGGTAATTAGTAAAGGAATTGAAAGTGCAAGGATGTAATTATTCTTTTTTATTGACCCCCAAAAATTTTCATCATTTACAATAAATAGATATGGGAAACAAGCTTATTTCGAGGCAATAAACTATATAAATTCCGTAGTCGCAAAACACAACATCTCGACTGTTGAAGCAGGACTTCGTTGGATAAATCATCACGGAAAAATGGACGCAAATTGCGGAGATGGTATTATAAAAAATTGATCAATAAAAATTAATATAATTTTTTTCATTTATAACTAAATTATAGTCTTCTTCATTAGCAATCATAATTGGAGCATCATCAATTGAACACACGCGAGAAAATTTAGAGTTTCTCGAGAAAGGTCCATTGCCCGATGATATTGTACAAGCATTTGATGAAACTTGGCATAAAGTACAGCCGTTTGTTCCTCCGTATTTCCGTTAGCCAATTTTGGTACAGAGAAACCTCTCTAAATGCACCCCCTTGGGACCAGCCATAAATATGCATTTATGAAGATTGTGCATTTAAAGAAAAAGGGTTCCATATGACCAAATCACTGTATACATCCATTATTACATATTATCATTAAATTTTATTAATATAATTATTAATCAGTCTAATTACATTATTAAACTCTTATTGATCAAAGTAATCAACAAAAGCATAAATATTATAACAATCAGAGTTTTTATAATAATTATATATTGTTATAATATGAATATTTAGTTCTTATTTTATTGGTTAATTCATATCATAAATTTAATTGGATGATATTTTATTATATAT